>JAWPHD010010720.1:0-90751 GCA_037043455.1 Cyrtodaria siliqua
ATAAACAGATAAAATCGGTTTAAGCTAACCTTGGGCCATATCGCCTACTGACCTTTCAAAGCTGGTAACCTGTCTTCGCTAGTACTTTGTGGTACAGTGCAAGCCTACGGTTCCATTGCGTTTGCGTGCTATGGTTGCTATAGTATCATATGTATCATTAATGTTGCTGATAAGGTAATTACTATTGATATATTTCTTGCCAAATACTTCTCAGATTGTATTCGCAATATGAATTGAGAGTTTGGATGAATTTTAGGTCATTAATAAGTTTGTAACTTCTCGTCATTTGTCACACAACGGCCATAATTGTTTTTTTCAAGACTGAAGTTATTTCGTTCTGCAAATAAATACAAGTTCTTCTTAATATTTTCCTATCACTGAATGTAGGTATAAAAAACAGGCAATGCAGCATTCATAGAACACAGTCAAACAAAACAAGCATACAAAACACGCATACAAAACAAAGAACAATTGAAAGGTAAAATATAAGCATAGCATGTGACACCACAAAAAATATAAATTGACAAATGAGGAACAGTCTGCGACAAATAGCCCGCTGGGGGGTTTAAAACAGGATCTAACATAGTTTATTAAAATACTCAATGCTGATTGGTTATTGAGAAGTATTACATTTCCTATCAAGACATCTGACGTTACGCCCTTCAACCCGTAGGTCATCATTTCAAACGATTGTAAACCTGAGAAACGTGCAAAAACAATACGTTATTTTAATGCAACATTCCGTTCAAAACAACACATTTGAATTGTTAACAAACAGGATGAAGCTGCCTATTTACTTCTGGTGCTGAAAAATGGGCATAAAATATAATTGGTGTTGAGAGAAGGGCATATAAGTTGCGAGAATGTATTTCTATTATGTTCAATCTCACGTAAATGTGTGTAATAAATTAAATAAAATTCAATTTTAGATAAAAAAATACAATATTTCCAGCGGGTTTATATTGCGCGAGAACAAAACTTGCTGATTAGAACTTGAAACACATCGAAACCGCGGATCATCGGCTCTTTAAGTCCCTCCCATCAGATATTAGTCCGGGGGCAATATAAACCCGCTGGAATTATGTTATGTTTTAATTTTGAGAACACCAATATTAGTTATTGGATTTGGTACTGACCCCCTACAGAAATATGTGGGGTCAGTAAGATTTATAAAGGCTAAGCGATAGCCGAGTCCCCCTATACATCTGACTGACCCCACATATTTCTGTAGGGGGTCAGTAACAAACCCAATAACTGATTTAATGCATCGAGCACCTTCTTTAAGGCAAACGCCGATATTTAACACATTTTAATGAAGCGTCAACGTCATTGAGACGTTCGCGCAATTTGACGTCATGACGTTGACGTCACGACCGGTACAGTTTAAAAACATTATTAAATTTACTTATTATGTTTGTTACTAAGGCATTAGCAAAAGATTTAAACTTTGAATCGGAATTGTAGTCCATATTGTTTTAGTGACCCTCTATGAAATCTACTGACCCACTATAGAAAAATAGAGGGTCACCATGTGACCGCTCTAATCCAATGAAATTCCTAGGATTTTGTGCGAGATGCAATAAACCTGATTCTTACCATAAGATGTAGACGTTTGTATGAATGTGAATTACACTTTTAATATTGACTCGTCTTGTTAGGGATTCTTTTGATGCGATGTACTTTTATTTACACTGTTTTGTCAATTTGAGCGTGGAAGACAGGCTAACAGCGAGGTTGTCTACACATAAACTCGATTTAAGCTAACCTGTAAGCGTTATTGCCTATTGACCGTCCCAAGTCGGTAACCCTGTATTCACCACTAGTTATGTTACGTGTAGTCCTTTACATTGACATTGATGATTTATGGTGCCATTGCGTGTTATTGATGTGGTTTCTATAGGATTTTTTGATTGATTATATAAGAATATGCACGAATGCTTACAATATAGATATATTCTATAGATTCTTTATTTCCTCCAAGGTACAGATGAGTATAGTATAGCATGGCGTGACATGGTAATTACTAAGTGGCATCTCGTGCTGAAATAAAGTTGTAATTATAGTTATTGACAATTGATTGAAACAGCTGTTTATTTCCATATTCCTCTTCGATATTGCGCTTCAATGAAAACGGAATTATAATTTTGATATAATTACTGCAACATTTCGTTGAAGTTAAGTATGTACTAGGTAAGTCTAATATTTTAAAGTGTTTACATACGTAATGCCTCTCATTATTTTATGATTAAAAACGTAAATATAAAAGTCAACCAAAAACATGCATAAAACAAACAATACTTACATATTGATTTGGTGCACCCATGAACCTGTCGAAGTTGGTGTCCTAGGTGCGGGTTCGAATCCGTTGGTAAGTGTTTGTACAAAATTTTCTCCACATATAATATTTAATGTTTGTCCTTGTAACTTATAGATCCCACGTAACAGAAAGTTCGCTTATCTGAATTTAATTTTCTCACAAATAATATAATATATCTAAATTCAGTGTATCAGTATGATCTGGCTTCTTTCTATGGTAAAATGTTGTATATATACCTGAGGTTATAATCATGTAAAGTGAATCATCTATCGTATAAATTATAGGTTAAGGTTATGGTTGTCGTTATTTGACCGAAAGGCACGAAGATATCCGACACGTTCAGTAGTACGACATGAGTATGACCCGTCCACCGAAACCAATATTTTTAGGTTGGCTAGGTGGTTGAGTGGTCTAAGGCGCCGTCTATTGAGGCGCTGTGTCGAAATTGGTGTCCTAGGTGCGGGTTCGAATCCGCTGGTAAGTGGTTTGTACAACATTTCTCCACATATAATATTTAATGTTTGTACCTGTATCTTATCGATCCCACGTTCCAGAAAGTTCGCTATTCTGAAATTAATTCTCTCACAAATAATATAATATGTCTGAAGTCAGTGCATCAGTATGATCTGGCGTCTACCTGAGGTTATAATCATGTAAAGTGAATCCTCTTTTATACGCTATGGTAGTCGTTATTTGACGGAAAGGCACGAAGATATCCGACACGTTCAGTATTACGACCTTAGTATGACACGGCTACTGAAACCAATATTTTTAGGTTGGCTAGGTGGTCGAGGGGTCTAAGGCGCCGGAGATTGTGCCGGCTGTGTCGAAGTTGGTGTCCTAGGTGCGGGAACGAATCTGCTGGTAAGTGGTTTGTACACAATTTTCTCCACATATAATATTTAATATTTGTACTTGTATCTTATAGATCCCACGTTACAGAAAGTTCGCTATATATACACAGAGCTACATGTAAGCAGGGTATTTGCTTAAATAACCAACTAAAAATGCCAAAATAACCAATTTAAAGCATACATTTTATACCAATAAAGTAACTGAAGTTGTCAAATGATAAAACAGCCAACGCAAATTGAGCAATATATATGGGTTGTTGAAGGGACACCCAGTCACCTCGTATAAAGCCTATTGTAAAAGAAGTTGATTTTATTAGATTTTAGTGGATTGCCACCCCAAAACAGTGTCGCAAACTTTATTGTTTTATTTCAACCAGTTGAAATCATGAAAAACCCAATTAAATAAATACCGATGGGTAAATGAATGAATAAATGATGTTTTACGGCACGACACATAAATAGGTCATATTGTGCGCAAAAACTGATGAAAGATGAAGAAATGAAGTTGTATTTAAAAATTAATGTAAAAATATAAAGATAAAACTATTTACAAGTAAGGGATGATATGGTAGTAATATAAATCAACAAATGCCCGTCAACCGATGGGTAAATACCCAATTAATCAAAAAGCTTTTCTGTAGTTCTGTATATATATTTCTTATGGCCAATTTATGAGGTGGTAGTGATCCAGTGCTATCGACTCTGACACATAAGGTCGTGGGTTTAAGCCCCGGTAGCGAATCTAGAATCATACATTCATCCATTGATCAATATAAGACTCTCGTTCTTTGATTTCACTTAGCAGTTTGTTTTTTTTGACGAATTAGACCTTAAGTCCTGCCTTGACAACCATTTATAATAAAAACAAGTTGTATGTTAACGGTGACCTGCATTTTGGCTATGTGTACTGTTAAATATTGAACACACCCATTCTAATATAAACAAAAAGAACACAATATGTTTGTTTGTACGCTTCTCTAGAATATATTATGACTTGTGACTAATGACTTATGACTAATGACTTGTGGTTAGTGACTAGTGTATATTGACTAATGACTTACGACTTGTGACTTGTGACAATTGACTTGTGACTAATGACCTAAGACTAATGACTTGTGATTACTGACTAGTGACTAATGTGACTTGTGACTAATGATTTGTCACTTAGATGTATTTTTGCTAAACTATACTAAATTAATGTACTATTGATTTTATGAATATTGAATTCTACTCAACCTGGGGTAGCGGGCGTGAACGGTGGCAAGCATATTTCACTACCGTTCATGAACAGTCTCAGTCAAACCGAGACTGCAATATTTCGTATTTATCGTGTTCGGCCGTTTCCAAAGGTCCACTCTCATAATATTTTACTATGTAAAGCAAAATATAAACTAAGACAAGTACAACGAATATAAACTTAGCCTTTATGTTGTCATCCTATCACTCATGCACAAGTCTGAAACCCTTTTTTTAATTTATAAAATGGATTTTGTAACAATTTAAATATATATTTTGATTTGTACACCGCCAAATAATGTATCAACGACACAGTTAGTGAAACTTCAATGTCCTGAACGTAAACTGCCACTGGATTCAGCTTGAAGTTCACCCATGCAATTTTGTAACTATAACTGTTGCCTCAAGAACATGGTGCTTGTTATCAATACCAACTGACACTCTGTATTCACCTTGAGATCACACAGATATCTTGCTAAGCATTTATCAATACCAACTGACACTCTGTATTCACCATACGATCACACAGATATCTTGCTAAGCATTTACTCGTGAAGCAACATTTCCACCATCTTTACCATCTTTATACCAAGTATAAGACATGCATCACTGTTGTCATATTTGGTTATTAGGTTATAACTCCAAGAACAACCTTCGATGTGTTGATTTCATATCCATATATTTCATTCGGTCCATGGAGTATAACCAAATTATATTTATCAATGAAAAGTGTATTGTTCACTGCTACATATGCAATTTGGAACCCATCATGCAAAGGATTGTAGTTTTCAACCTCTGGATAACCTGACCCACTATAACAGCCTGTCATTGAATAACAACTTATTGTATTCACATACTCAGAGTATTCTATTATGGTCTCTCTGGTATATTTCACTTCTGTTTTTGTCTCTTGAATGTCTATCAGAAGACCACACTGTTCACCTGCAACCGACTTAAACTCCTCTTTTAATATCCTTTCTCCGGCATGTGTTACTTAGTTTGAATCTATGATCCTCTTGTTTTAAGGCAAATATAGAACTGTGAGGAACAAATTCAATCAAAAATTCAATTCTGAAAAATACAGCTTTGTCCATTTATGTTTCTGCATGGTTCTATAACTTAACCACCATATTGTGAAAACTGTACATCAATATCATAAAAGTTGCATTGTTTTACCCAACTCAATTAAATACGCTACTGTCTGTTATTATTCAATAGCATAGGGGACGATGAGAATGTCCCCGTCCCTACGCGATGTAACTTGCCGGAAAGTAGCTCTCGTGTAGTGAAGTCATCCAAAATGTCATCTGTAATCTGCAGGCATGTCTTCAATTTGATTTCTCACTTTTAGGAATCTGTAATGTTGAACAAAACATATTCATGAAACAAAATATAAAAATATAATGTACGTTTAACTCATTTTATGGGTTTATATGAAAACCTAGTCATATCCTTCAGAATTAACTGGCAAAAAATCTTCAGAAAATTACAATCTTTACAATCATCTAGATTTTTGTCACATTGAGCCCATTGCCACCTGAAATACAAGTTTGCAATTCAAGCGGTTGGTGCAATTTATAAACACTCGTTTCCTTTCATTCCCAACGTCATCAGTAGGATCAAAACCGGTACAACCCGCAGAACTGCCGGATCTGGTTGCGGAATTTCGATGTTCTGTTGTTTTTTGTTCATTGTTTTGTTCTTTGCATTCATCCATCGTTTAAATGATACGTTTTTGTTTTATTTTCACTTTAATTGTCTTTGAAAACCATGGGATGACTTCATAACCTATGTAAATAGTGAATAATTAATCGAATAATTAAATACTTACCTAGGTATTTGGGCTTTCAGATTATGAAGTCTAATCATGCATCTTGAATGAATTTCCCGCATTTCCTTTCCTCATAAGAAAAGTCATAAGTCAAAAGTCATAACTCGAAAGGTTGGCATAACTCGAAAGGTACCAATAGGCTTCCGTACATATCCCTATTGTCAACTAGTTTATGCTGATCGTGTCGCTTATTTTACTTTTTCCTTGTACATCTTTTTTAATTTTGAGATGCTTATAATACAATGCATTGCTATTTTCCCTATTATTCCTACTTTTCATACTTTCTATACTAATGAAATGTTTAAACTTTTAAAAATAAACAAACATGTTTAAAACATATTGTAGGTTTTACAAAACTGCTTTTATGACTGCAATTTCGGTGATCACACTGTCTTTTAAATTATACATCAGACACATACCTGTGCAATGATACGTAACTCTGCCTCCGTGGAAATACAAAGCAAACTTCAGTAGTAGTATTATTCACTGAGCCTTTGGGATCATCATGTCCAATATTTGTGGTTTTAAAGTAGAATACCGCTTAAGCCGGTGCTAGGGGACGTGAGAGGTGTTACGTTGACATTACCTCTCATGAACAGAATTCTATTAAAACCGGGTCTGCTACGTTTTTGTCTTGTGTTTGTTGCTTCCAAGGGATCTCCTTTTCAATATTTGTTGCTACTTTTCTGCATGTCCGGTAACAAATGAAGCTTTTCTTGTGCAATGGAAAACGTGGTAAACAACTGTTAAGGTAATTGAATTACTATAATTGCAATAATCAGTTTAATTCGACACACACATAGTACTTAGTTTTGCCTCACATATCGCGTGAACGCTTAACGCATCTAAACCGCAATATCTGCTATCAGACAGGAATAGATAATCTGGCTTTTTATGTACTTGCTTTTCTAATTTGATCTAATTTAAATCTTATACGTAATGCAGCATCCGCAGAACTTAGCCATTCTAAAACATGAATTAAAACATGAATTCATGAATTAAAACATGAGTTAAAACATGAATTAAAACAAACAACAATTACAATGATAAATAAAAGGCACAGTATACGACAACACAAATATAGAAAGATTGAAAATAGGGCTACTGCGTTCGAATGGTTAGCGTGAAAAACATGTCACTTGGGGTTTAAATACGGGTCTAGGGCGCGCGAAACCTTACTCTTACTCCATTGTCATCCACATAAAACGAAACATTGTAAAATACATCCCCGCCATGATAATACGTTAACAAACTAGGCAGCATCAATATACATAATAAGTATATCACAAAGATGATCATTTATATATGAATATAACATCGAACGCCTGGAACTTCACAAAGCATGTACTCAACGATTTGGCAAACTAGGCAGCATCAGTAAAAGGAACATATACAACACAAACATTACGTGGTCCAAGTATCACTTTTCATACACCATCCAACCCATTCTCCAAGATGCGAAAACGGGGTTGGTTGGGGTATGAAATAAAACCTTAATTTCGGCTTAAAATGCTTGGGTATTGTAATGTTAAAATATTTAATAGGTAATTTTAAACAGGTTATCGCATTTGTCACAAACTGTCACGGGTAGAGCGTATTGGTCGTACATAGCTCTTGTTAGCACATGTTAGTTATACCCTAATTCATTGTTCAGTTGAACCCAATTCACAATGTTCATGATATATTCAGGTAACACGGAAAACCGTGCACATTTTAAGTGGCCATTAATAAGGGCCGTTTAATAAGTTTAATTTTTCTGCTAATACATGTAAAAGTATAGGTCTATCTCATTAAACGGCAAAATTGTGTAAGGGTCCTTTCGTGTAGATTTTAATACTGCGAATTTAGCCACGTATGTCACGGACTGAACGGGGGAAATAATGGTTTTGGCGTGACGTTTGCTATAAAATCCATTGTCTTCTAGTTCTGGCCGGGGATTGCTTGATAGTTGCTTTGTTTGGAGCAGGAGTTGGACGGCGAAATTCACAGGCTTTATGTGGTCGGTATTTATTTTATTAACTTTTATCGTATATTTGTATTATGGGTGGCGCCATCTTGTTTGGCGAGGTTACGACATCCGGTTAGCTTTGATGTTTCTCAAACATTAACTTGAGACTAGCATATGATTTTGAAGTTACTCTATTAGATGTAATTATTGTAATTGATCATTAATTGTAAAACAATATTAATTTGATAACGTTGTATAATAGGTACATTAGTTAACGTTGGCGTATAACTCAGTGATTGTAATACACGATTGGATTGATAACAGTGGATATTAGGTGCATTAGTTAACAATGGAATGAGTGACTAGTATAAATGTTCGACGCGTATATATAGCGTTGTTTTAGGGACATTGATTAACAGCGACGTACATGTCGTATACATGGCGTTGTAGAATATGTATACATTGCTACTCATCATTAGTACAGCTTACATATATTTATTAAATAATGATTAGTTTGGGTAATGATAATTATGCAAGATTGTTATGTTTATCAACCGACATCTAAAACGTATAATTACAGCCTAAGCCATCCAGGGTTGGATATAAGCCATCCAGGGTTGGATATAAGACATACAGGGTTGGCCATCCAGGTTTGGATATAAGCCTTCTGGGGTGGAGCTAAGCTTCCACGTATAACTAAGAGCGGTGGAGACGGTCCCCGTACCTGCGCAACATGGCTAGGTTCTAGTAGCGACAACCCCCGGGACACAAGGTGGGCCCGTTATCAGTCCTCACAGGAGGAACATCATCCACAACCTCAGTGGAGGTTAACCATCATTACATCGCGTCATCAACCCTTATAGAAGGCATTTGATGACAATCATCCATTGGATTCGCGCATCATCATCTTCATGAGCTCTCGCGCATCACAGTTATCGCGCTAGATCATAGATCAACATTGTTATAACTTAAACAACACTTTAGTGTCGTATATAATCAGTGGACACATTCAGTATTTGTAACAATACTAAGAACGTCTTAAACGTTCATGAGAACATTCTTTTCATATTTCATCTGTGTATTCGCTTGTTTTTTTTTAGATAATTGTATATATATTTAACATATTTTAAAAGTTGCATTAAACTTATGTAAATGCATCCACCGTCATTGATTCTTTCCTGAGTTGGCCCCAACCACTAGGGTCATCTTGCGACAGCATTCTTTCACTAAAATTAATGTTTTAAAAATGTTTTATTGTCGAAATATCCGTTATAAAATCCTGCTAATATAAGCTTTCCATCGCTTAATAGAAACAAAGCGTGACCACGTAATGGATGATCATGTTTATACACATATAACAAATCCTATAAGCCATAAGACAAGTATTCAGTGATTTGGAATAACTAGTCAGCCTTATGTATAAGTTATACCTAGCTGCTATAGTATTGTGTTTAGCTCTACTAACACATAATTCAATGGTGCTTTGTATGTTGCCCCGAAAACGGGCTGGAGCGTTATGTGTATACGTATGTTCAATAGACGGTGTTTCTCCGAAACTTCTGCATGTCTAAGGTCAAGTTTATATGTCTAGGTCGTGCCATTGCAAGTAAATTCATAACTGTTAACCTGCTTGAGAGATGTGTGCCTGAACACGTATCATCAATAAACGGTGTGTCGTACACCAAATGACCCTCATGATCAATAAACGGTGTGTCGTACACCAAATGAACTTCATGATAAAAAAATGGTGTGTGATACATCAAATTACCCTCAAAATCAATAAACGGTGTGTCGTACAACCCTCATAATCAATAAACGGTGTGTCGTACACCAAATTACCCCCATCATCAATAAACGGTGTGTCGTACACCAAATTACCCTCATCAACAATAAACGGTGTGTCGTACACCCAAAATAATCAATAAACGGTGAGTCGTACACCCCTCTTAATAAATAAACGGTGTGTCGTACACCAAATTACCCTCATCATTAATAAACGGTGTGTCGTACACTAAATTACCCTTATCATCAATAAACGGTGTGTCGTTCACCCCTCTTAATCCATAAACGGTGTGTCGTACAATAAATTACCCGCATCATCCATAAACGGTGTGTCGTACATCAAATTACCCTCATCATCAATAAACGGTGTGTCGTACTCCAAATTACCCTCATCATCACTAAACGGTGTGTTGTACACCAAATTACCCTCAACATCAATAAACGGTGTGTCGTACACCAAATTACCCTCATCATCAATAAACGGTGTGTCGCACACCAAATTACCCTCATCATCAATAAACGGTGTGTCGTACACCAAATTACCTTCATCAACAATAAACGGTGTGTCGGTACACCCCAAATAATCAGTAAACGGTGAGTCGTACACCCCTCTCAATCACTAAACGGTGTGTCGTACACCAAATTACCCTCATCATCACTAAACGGTGTGTCGTACACCAAATTACCCTCATAATCAATAAACGGTGTGTCGCACACCAAATTACCCTCATCATCAATAAACATTGTGTCGTATACCAAATTACCCTCATCACCAATAAACGGTGTGTCGTACACCAAATTACTCTCATCATCAATAAACGGTGAGTCGGTACACCCCAAATAATCAATAAACTGTGAGTCGTACACCCCTCTTAATCAATAAACGGTGTGTCGTACACCAAATTACCCTCATCATCAATAAACGGTGTGTCGTACACCAAATTACCCTCATCATCAATAAACTGTGTGTCGGTCACCCCTCATAATCAATAAACGGTGTGTGGTACACCAAATTACCCTCATCATCACTAAACGGTGTGTCTAACACCAAATTACCCTCATCATCAATAAACGGTGTGTCGTACACCAAATTACCCTCATAATCAATAAATGGTGTGTCGCACACCAAATCACCCTCATCATCAATAAACGGTGTGTCGTATATCAACTTACACTCATCACCAATAAGCGGTGTGTCGTACACCAAATTACTCTCATCATCTATAAACGGTGTGTAGTACACCAAATTACCCTCATCATCAATAAACGGTGTGCTCATACACCAGATTACCCCATCATCAATAAACGGTGTGTCGTACACCAACTTACCCTCATCATCAATAGATGGTGTGGCGTACACCAAATTACCCTCATCATCAATAAACGGTGTGTCGTTCACAAAATTACCCTCATAATCTGTCACAGGATGACCTTAGTGGTTGGGCTAACTCAGGAAAGAATCAATGACGGTGAATGCATTTACATAAGTTTAATGCAACTTTTAAAATATGTTTAATATATATACAATTATCTAAAAAAACAAGCGAATACACAATTGAACTATGGAAAGAGTGTTCTCCTGAACGTTTAAGACGTTCTTAGTATTGTTATAAATACTGAATGTCTAAGACACTAAAGTGTTGTTAAAGCTATAACAATGTTGATCCAGCGCGATAACTGTGATGCGCGAGAGCTCATGAAGATGATGATGCGCGAATTCAATGGATGATTGTCATCAAATGCCTTCTGTAAGGGTTGATGACGCGATGCAATGATAGTTAATCTCCACTGAGATTGTGAATGATATTCCTCCAGTGAGGACTGGTAACGGGCCCACCTTGTGTCCCGGGGGTTGTCGTTAGTAAAACCTGGCTGCGCAGGTACGGGGACCGTCTCCACCGCTTGTAACGTTAGTCGTGGAAGCTTAGCTCCACTCCTGGATATCCAAACCTAGATGGCTTACTCCAACCCTGGATGGCTTATATCCTGGATGGCTTAGGCTGTAATTATACATACGTTTTAGATGTCGGTTGACAAACATAACAATCTTGCATAATTACCATTACCCAAACAAATCATTATTCAATCAATATATGTAAGCTGTACTAATGATGAGTAGCAATGTATACATATTCTACAACGCAATGTATACGCTATGTACGTCGCTGTTAAATCAATGCCCCTAATACATGTAATATAAACATGATCAAATTACTCGTATATTACACTCACTGAGTTATGCATGCACGCATTTATTCTTGTCACTCATCTCATTGTTAACTAATGTTAACAATCGTGTATTACAATCACTGAGTTATACACCAACGTTAACTAATGCACCTATTATCCACTGTTATCAAATTAATATTGTTTTACAATTAATGATCAATTACAATAATTACATCTAATAAAGTAACTTCAAAATCATATGCTAGTCTAAAGTTATGTTTGAGAAACATCAATGCTAACCGGATGTCGTAACCGCCAAACAAGATGGCGCCGCCCACTGAATACAAATATACGATAAAAGTTTAATAAAATTACTAACCACATGTTGCCTGTGAAATTTGCCGTCCAATCTCTGTTCCAACAAAGTACTATCGATGATCCCGGCGAAAGCTAGAAGACAATGGGTTTTATAGCAAACATTACGCCCAAATCATTATTTTCCCCGTTCAGTCCGTGACAAACGTGGCTAAATCTACAGTATTGAATCTACACGGGATGCCCCTTATACAATTTTGCCGTTTAAGGAAAATATACCTATACGTTTACATGCATTAGCACAAAACTAAACTTATGACACGGCCTCTCTGGCGGCCACTTAAATGTGCACGCTTTTACGTGTTACATGAATAGATAATGAATATGGTGAAATTGTTTCAACTCGAACAATAGATTTTGGGTGTAACCGATAACAAGAGCTATGAACGACCAGTACGCTCTACCCGTGACATTTTGTGACATAATCAATAAACGGTGTGTCGTACACCAACTTATCCTCATCCTCAATAAATGGTAAATTACCCTCATCATCAATAAACGGTGTGTCGTACATCAAATTACCCTCATAATCAATAAACGGTGTGTCGAAAACCAAATTACCCTGCACACCAAATTACCCTCATAATCAATAAACGCTGTGTCGTACACCAAATTACCCTCATCTTCAATAAACGGTGTGTCGTACACCAAGTTACCCTCATCATCACTAAACGGTGTGTCGTACACAAAATTACCATCATCATCAATAAACGGTTTGCCGTACACCAAATTACCCTCATCATCAATAAACGGTGTGTCGCACACCAAATTACCCTCATCATCAATAAAAGGTGTGTTGTACATCAAATTACCGTCATAATCAATAAACGGTGTGTCGAAAACCAAATTACCCTGCACACCAAATTACCCTCATAATCAATAAACGCTGTGTCGTACACCAAATTACCCTCATCTTCAATAAACGGTGTGTCGTACACCAAGTTACCCTCATCATCACTAAACGGTGTGTCGTACACAAAATTACCATCATCATCAATAAACGGTTTGTCGTACACCGAATTACCCTCATCATCAATAAACGGTGTGTCGCACACCAAATTACCCTTATAATCAATAAAAGGTGTGTCGCACACCAAATTACCCTCATCATCAATAAACGGTATGTCGCACACCAAATTACCCTCATCATCAATAAACGGTGTGTCGTACACAACCAAATTACTCTCATCATCAATAAACGGTGTGTCGTACACCAAATTACTCTCATCGGCAATAAACGGTGTGTAGTACACCAGATTACTCTCATCGGCAATTAACGGTGTGTAGTACACTAAATTAGCCTCAGAATCAATAAACGGTGTGTCGCACACCAAATTAACCTCATAATCAATAAACGGTGTGTCGCACACCAAATTACCCTCATCATCAATAAACGGTGTGTCGCACACCAAATTACACTCATCATCAATAAACGGTGTGTCGCACACCAAATTACCCACATCATCAATAAACGGTGTGTCGTACACAACCAAATTACTCTCATCATCAATAAACGGTGTGTCGTACACCAAATTACTCTCATCGGCAATAAACGGTGTGTAGTACACCAAATTAGCCTCAGAATCAATAAACGGTGTGTCGTACACCAAATTACCCTCATCATAAATAAACAGTTTGTCGTACACCAAATTACTCTCATCATCAATAAACGGTGTGTCGTACACCAAATTACCCTTATCATCAATAAACGGTTTGTCTTACACCAAATTACCCTCATCATCAATAAACGGTGTGTCGTACACAAAATTACTCTCATCATCAATAAACGGTGTGTCGTACACCAAATTACTCTCATCATCAATAAACGGTGTGTCGTACACCAAATTACCCTTATCATCAATAAACGGTTTGTCGTACACCAAATTACCCTTATCATCAATAAACGGTTTGTCGTACACCAAATTACCCTCATCATCAATAAACGGTGTGTCGTACACAAAATTACCTTCATCATCACTAAACGCTGTGCCGTACAAAAAATTACCCTTATAATCAATAATCAGTGTGTCGTACACCAAATTACACTCATCATCAATAAACGGTGTGTCGTACACAAAATTACCCTCATAATCAGTAAACGGTGTGTCGTACACAAAATTACCCTCATCATCAATAAACGGTAAATTACCCTCATCATCAATAAACGGTGTGTCGTACACCAAATTACCCTCATAATCAATAAACGGTGTGTCGTACACCAAATTACCCTGTACACCAAATTACCCTCATAATCAATAAACGGTGTGTCGTACACCAAATAACCGTCATCATAACGTCTTAAACGTTCATGAGAACATTCTTTTCATATTTCATCTGTGTATTCGCTTGTTTTTTTTAGATAATTGTATATATATTTAACATATTTTAAAAGTTGCATTAAACTTATGTAAATGCATCCACCGTCATTGATTCTTTCCTGAGTTGGCCCCAACCACTAGGGTCATCTTGCGACAGCATTCTTTCACTAAAATTAATGTTTTTAGCATGTTTTATTGTCGAAATATCCGTTATAAAATCCTGCTAATATAAGCTTTCCATCGCTTAATAGAAACAAAGCGTGACCACGTAATGGATGATCATGTTTATACACATATAACAAATCCTATAAGCCATAAGACAAGTATTCAGTGATTTGGAATAACTAGTCAGCCTTATGTATAAGTTATACCTAGCTGCTATAGTATTGTGTTTAGCTCTACTAACACATAATTCAATGGTGCTTTGTATGTTGCCCCGAAAACGGGCTGGAGCGTTATGTGTATACGTATGTTCAATAGACGGTGTTTCTCCGAAACTTCTGCATGTCTAAGGTCAAGTTTATATGTCTAGGTCGTGCCATTGCAAGTAAATTCATAACTGTTAACCTGCTTGAGAGATGTGTGCCTGAACACGTATCATCAATAAACGGTGTGTCGTACACCAAATGACCCTCATGATCAATAAACGGTGTGTCGTACACCAAATGAACTTCATGATAAAAAAATGGTGTGTGATACATCAAATTACCCTCAAAATCAATAAACGGTGTGTCGTACAACCCTCATAATCAATAAACGGTGTGTCGTACACCAAATTACCCCCATCATCAATAAACGGTGTGTCGTACACCAAATTACCCTCATCAACAATAAACGGTGTGTCGTACACCCAAAATAATCAATAAACGGTGAGTCGTACACCCCTCTTAATAAATAAACGGTGTGTCGTACACCAAATTACCCTCATCATAATAAACGGTGTGTCGTACACTAAATTACCCTTATCATCAATAAACGGTGTGTCGTTCACCCCTCTTAATCCATAAACGGTGTGTCGTACAATAAATTACCCGCATCATCCATAAACGGTGTGTCGTACATCAAATTACCCTCATCATCAATAATCGGTGTGTCGTACTCCAAATTACCCTCATCATCACTAAACGGTGTGTTGTACACCAAATTACCCTCAACATCAATAAACGGTGTGTCGTACACCAAATTACCCTAATCATCAACAAACGGTGTGTCGCACACCAAATTACCCTCATCATCAATAAACGGTGTGTCGTACACCAAATTACCTTCATCAACAATAAACGGTGTGTCGGTACACCCCAAATAATCAGTAAACGGTGAGTCGTACACCCCTCTCAATCACTAAACGGTGTGTCGTACACCAAATTACCCTCATAATCAATAAACGGTGTGTCGCACACCAAATTACCCTCATCATCAATAAACATTGTGTCGTATACCAAATTACCCTCATCACCAATAAACGGTGTGTCGTACACCAAATTACTCTCATCATCAATAAACGGTGTGTCGGTACACCCCAAATAATCAATAAACTGTGAGTCGTACACCCCTCTTAATCAATAAACGGTGTGTCGTACACCAAATTACCCTCATCATCAATAAACGGTGTGTCGTACACCAAATTACCCTCATCATCAATAAACTGTGTGTCGGTCACCCCTCATAATCAATAAACGGTGTGTGGTACACCAAATTACCCTCATCATCACTAAAAAGTGTGTCTAACACCAAATTACCCTCATCATCAATAAACGGTGTGTCGTACACCAAATTACCCTCATAATCAATAAATGGTGTGTCGCACACCAAATCACCCTCATCATCAATAAACGGTGTGTCGTATATCAACTTACACTCATCACCAATAAGCGGTGTGTCGTACACCAAATTACTCTCATCATCTATAAACGGTGTGTAGTACACCAAATTACCCTCATCATCAATAAACGGTGTGCTCATACACCAGATTACCCCATCATCAATAAACGGTGTGTCGTACACCAACTTACCCTCATCATCAATAAATGGTGTGGCGTACACCAAATTACCCTCATCATCAATAAACGGTGTGTCGTTCACAAAATTACCCTCATAATCAATAAACGGTGTGTCGTACACCAACTTATCCTCATCATCAATAAATGGTAAATTACCCTCATCATCAATAAATGGTGTGTCGTACACCAAATTACCCTCATAATCAATAAACGGTGTGTCGAAAACCAAATTACCCTGCACACCAAATTACCCTCATAATCAATAAACGCTGTGTCGTACACCAAATTACCCTCATCTTCAATAAACGGTGTGTCGTACACCAAGTTACCCTCATCATCACTAAACGGTGTGTCGTACACAAAATTACCATCATCATCAATAAACGGTTTGCCGTACACCAAATTACCCTCATCATCAATAAACGGTGTGTCGCACACCAAATTACCCTCATCATCAATAAAAGGTGTGTTGTACATCAAATTACCGTCATAATCAATAAACGGTGTGTCGAAAACCAAATTACCCTGCACACCAAATTACCCTCATAATCAATAAACGCTGTGTCGTACACCAAATTACCCTCATCTTCAATAAACGGTGTGTCGTACACCAAGTTACCCTCATCATCACTAAACGGTGTGTCGTACACAAAATTACCATCATCATCAATAAACGGTTTGTCGTACACCGAATTACACTCATCATCAATAAACGGTGTGTCGCACACCAAATTACCCTCATAATCAATAAAAGGTGTGTCGCACACCAAATTACCCTCATCATCAATAAACGGTATGTCGCACACCAAATTACCCTCATCATCAATAAACGGTGTGTCGTACACAACCAAATTACTCTCATCATCAATAAACGGTGTGTCGTACACCAAATTACTCTCATCGGCAATAAACGGTGTGTAGTACACCAGATTACTCTCATCGGCAATTAAGGGTGTGTAGTACACTAAATTAGCCTCAGAATCAATAAACGGTGTGTCGCACACCAAATTAACCTCATAATCAATAAACGGTGTGTCGCACACCAAATTACCCTCATCATCAATAAACGGTGTGTCGCACACCAAATTACCCTCATCATCAATAAACGGTGTGTCGCACACCAAATTACCCTCATCATCAATAAACGGTGTGTCGTACACAACCAAATTACTCTCATCATCAATAAACGGTGTGTCGTACACCAAAGTACTCTCATCGGCAATAAACGGTGTGTAGTACAACAAATTAGCCTCAGAATCAATAAACGGTGTGTCGTACACCAAATTACCCTCATCATAAATAAACAGTTTGTCGTACACCAAATTACTCTCATCATCAATAAACGGTGTGTCGTACACCAAATTACCCTTATCATCAATAAACGGTTTGTCTTACACCAAATTACCCTCATCATCAATAAACGGTGTGTCGTACACAAAATTACTCTCATCATCAATAAACGGTGTGTCGTACTGTAAATTACTCTCATCATCAATAAACGGTGTGTCGTACACCAAATTACCCTTATCATCAATAAACGGTTTGTCGTACACCAAATTACCCTTATCATCAATAAACGGTTTGTCGTACACCAAATTACCCTCATCATCAATAAACGGTGTGTCGTACACAAAATTACCTTCATCATCACTAAACGCTGTGCCGTACAAAAAATTACCCTTATAATCAATAATCAGTGTGTCGTACACCAAATTACACTCATCATCACTAAATGGTGTGTCGTACACAAAATTACCCTCATAATCAGTAAACGGTGTGTCGTACACAAAATTACCCTCATCATCAATAAACGGTAAATTACCCTCATCATCAATAAACGGTGTGTCGTACACCGAATTACCCTCATAATCAATAAACGGTGTGTCGTACACCAAATTACCCTGTACACCAAATTACCCTCATAATCAATAAACGGTGTGTCGTACACCAAATAACCGTCATCATCACTTAACGGTGTGTCGTACACCAAATTACCCTCATCATCAACAAACGGTGTGTCGTACACCAAATTACCCTCATCATCAATAAACGGTGTGTCGTACACCAAATTACCCTCATCGTCAATAAACGGTGTGTCGCACACCAAATTACCCTCATCATCAATAAACGGTGTGTGGTACACCAAATTATCCTCAACATCTATGAACGGTGTGTCGTACACCAAATTACCTTCATCATCAATAAACGGTGTGTCGTACACCAAATTACTCTCATCATCAATAAACGGTGTGTCGTACACCAAATTACCCTCATCATAAATAAACGGTGTGGCGTACACCAAATTACCCTCATCATCACTAAACGGTGTGTCGTACACAAAATTACCCTCATTATCAATAAACGGTGTGTCGTACACCAAATTACCCCTTATCATCACTACACGGTGTGTCGTACACAAAATTACCCTCATAATCAATAAACGATGTGTCGTACAAAAAATTACCTCATAATCAAGAAACGGTGTGTCGTAGACCAAATTACCCTCATTACCAATAAACGGTAAATTACCCTCATCATCAATAAACAGTGTGTCGTACACCAAATTACCCTCACAATCAATAAACGGTATGTCGTACACCAAATTACCTTGTACACCAAATTACACTCATAATCAATCAACGATTTGTTGTACACCAAATGTTTCTCATCATCAATAAACTGTATGTCGTACACTAAATTACGAATATATATTGCGTGAGGCGAAATTCATACTGTAACTGAGATATACCGCGGCGGATCAACTATTATTTCCCTCCACTAAACTCTTATAACTGATGAAAATTAAGGAGAATTTTTCCTTTTGTAGTTGTCAAAGCGCTCTTCTCCATAATCTCAAATCCTGTATCCGTCCGGTATACGCATAAGTACGTGGCTATGTCATAGAGAATATGTCTGCATGCTTCACTGTACGTCTTGACGTCATGTCCGTTATCCGATATATGCAATTGTACACGCCATAATATATGCAAAACAGTGTTTGTGTGATTTAATAAAAACAGCATAGCGCATCAGGTATATAATTATCTGGAACAAAACTGACCCGCTGAAAATAATATTATTATATACAAATTCTATTTGGCTATTTACCGAGCCAATGTTGACCTCCTACAAATGCTTTCGTTGCATGCCAAAATGACTTTGTTATAAATGTCTTGATTAATAATAGTTCTTTTAAATGGTTTAAATCCCCAGCGGCCTTTGTTGGCACTGACCGTTCCTAGTCGTTAGCCCTATTGTCAAACATTCTATGTTTGTGATGTCATACGCCTTGCCTTTTATTAATCTTAAAGTCTGTTAATATGCGTGCTTTTGGTTGATCGTGGTCCTTGAATAATACACTTTACCTATCTTTAATATCGAATTCTTACCTGACCTTTCCCTCTACATGCTCTATAGTCCGTTTTTCTTCTGTCACTTTAATCGTGGGATCTACCGTGCCATTGCGTTTGGGTGCTGTGATTTATATAGGAGCCTTTTTCTCATTTTTACATTGTGCCTATTAAGAGTAAAGATCCGCATAACTATTAAGCGGTTATGCACGTGTATCATACATTTATTATTTACCTCGTGCTTTCTTACTTCCTTATAGTTTGAAAACCTAATTACATTTAGGACTCTTCATTTTGTTGACAATTATAATGGTTTGCTTGCCCTTGTTTATTGCTATGACGTATGGGCATTGGTAATGTAATCTTAATTATAAGTTCAGTATAAGTGTTTAATTATATGTTTAATTATATGTAATTAATGTAAATTATTTGATATCACCATAGTGTTAATCATTAAAAATAATGATTATACAATATCCCAAAAATGGCATCTATATTCTATATATGTCGTACATAGGCCTTCAACATATTTAACTAAACATAACTATCCTGGCTAATTAACGTGTAATGGAATAACATACTACGTATCTAATATATGACGCCCATGATACTACAATAATGAGGGAATTTGATATTGTATTTCCCAAGTGATTGGAACTTTCTGAAAAAAAATGTCGACAAATCGACAGTTTCTTCTTTTTCTGCACCCCTCCGATCAAAATAGTTGGAGGCCAAAGCTTGCATTGAATCGCCTTTGGCTTCTACGCCAACGGACAGTGTGTGTCATTGAGTGGTTTAGTTTCTGTGCTAATGATGATGACGCTGTGAGAGGATAATCTTTCTCCAGATCATTCACATTCTACTGACGTCTGCATTGATGTGTTGTTTATGATATTTGCTCGAGGTAAATAAAGGTCACAAAATAGTCCTTGATATTTGTAATACACAAAAAAAAATCAAGTTGATACAAATCACGTAGTCAGGTTAAAAATGAAACCCATATATCTGCCGATCTCATCTTCACAGGAAGCATACATTGGCGTTACTCGTTAAATTGTGACCAAGCTAGTTGTTTACATTTGAGTGATATCCAATCACAACCCAAAAAGGCGCATAGATGAATGTTTCGTTTTGCCTCCTTTAAAATTTATTCTCAAAACTTGTTCCTTTATTTCAAGAAGGGTTCGACACCCAATGGCAGGACACGACATAGACGTTCATGAAGGAATATTGGTGTACGATGATGAGGGTAATTTGGTGTACGACACACCGTTTATTGATGATGAGGGTAATTTGGTGGTGTACGACACACCGTTTATTGATGATGAGGGTAATTTTGTGTACGACACACCGTTTACTGATGATGAGGGTAATTTGGTGTACGACACACCGTTTATTGATTATGAGGATAATTTTGTGTACGACACACCGTTTATTGATGATGATGGTAATTTTGTGTGCGACACACCGTTTATTGATGATGAGGGTAATTTCGTGGTGTACGACACACCGTTTATTGATGACGGGGGTAATTTGGTGGTGTACGACACACCGTTTATTGATGATGAGGGTAATTTGGTGTACGGCACACCGTTTATTGATGATGAGGGTAATTTGGTGGTGTACGACACACCGTTTATTGATGATTAGGGTAATTTACCGTTTATTGATGATAAGGGTAATTTGGTGTACGACACACCGTTTACTGATTATGAGGGTAATTTTGTGTACGACAAACCGTTTAGTGATGATGAGGGTAAGTTGGTGGTGTACGACACACCGTTTATTGATGATGAGGGTAATTTGGAGTTTGACACACCGTTTATTGATTATAAGGGTAATATTGTGTACGACACACCGTTTATTGATGATGAGGGTTATTTGGTGTACGACACACCGTTTATTGATGATGAGGGTATTTTGGTGGTGTACGACACACCGTTTATTGATGACGGGGTTAATTTGGTGGTGTACGACACACCGTTTATTGATGATGAGGGTAATTTTGGTAACGACAAACCGTTTATTGATGATGAGAGTAACTCGGTGTACGACACACCGTTTATTGATGATGAGGGTAATTTGGTGTACGACACACCGTTTATTGATTATGAGGGTAATATTGTGTACGACACACCGTTTAGTGATGATGAGGGTAATTTGGTGGTGTACGAAACACCGTTTATTGATTATGAGGATAATATTGTGTACGACACACCGTTTAGTGATGATGAGGGTTAGTTGGTGTACGACACACCGTTTCTTGATGATGGGGGTAATGTGGTGTACGACACACCGTTTATTGATGATGAGGGTAATTTGGCGTACTATAAACCGTTTATTGATGATGAGGGTAATTTGGCGTACGACACATCGTTTATTGACGATGAGGGTAATTTGGTGTACGACACACCGTTTATTGCTTCTGAAGCTAACTTGGTGTACGACACACCGTTTATTGCTTCTGAAGCTAACTTGGTGTACGACACACCGTTTATTTGCTGATGAGAGTAATTTGATGTACGACACACCGTTTATTGATTATGAGGGTAATTTGGTGGTGTACGACACACCGTTTATTGATGATGGGGAGTTGCAAAAGAAAGTGAACACTGCGTTTTGTTTAGATTTAATTGTATAAAGTGTTTTTAGAATTAAATTGACAAATTCCAAAATGCATTTGCCATGTTTGGTACCAAAGTTCTATCATTCCATTGCCAATCTCATGCTGTCATTTGTTTTTCAATAGATCGAATCATTAAGGGACTGTCGCTTGATAAAGAGGATCGGGTGTAAAGTAAAATTTTCAAAGTGTCCAGTTTCTTTTGCAATTAAGTATAATTGAGTACAAAAAGTTTAAACTATACTAAATGTTATTAAATAACTTGAGGAAGTATTTGAGGAATCCTGAGATAAACCGCAGTAAATTAAATATGCGTTTGAAATGAAGATAAATTTGCTCCTTACCCGAGCAGTAAATACGCTCTAAAATAATGAAATTACAATACTTTTAATAACTGCTCTAGTTTTTCACGAGCCTGCAGTGAAAACAATGATAAGTATCAAACGTAGCAGTTTAAATGTAGATGCACTAACTGAAGTGCTTCTTGTTTAAGTTGTACCACATGTTCTTTACACCACAGGTGCGTAACTGACAATTGGCACAGTTGTTCAAAGATCGGTTAACTTAACCGAGCGTTAAGTCAACATTTCAAATCTCTTTGAATTTCCGATCAGAACTTGAGCATGTGAAAGCATTATGTTAGGAAGAAATGCAAATTAAAAACTTTTAATAGTACAAAGCATTTTTTTATGAGAAAATGTACTTTGAAAGTTTACACTAACCAAGGATTAAGCTAACCTATCTTTGAACAACCGGGCCAATATAGCCCGACCTTCCACATTATTGTTGCTATTAGTGTTGTGACAGACTATGTATTTTCTTAAGAGAAGTATTTCACTATATTGGAATTTGTGCGTTGAAGGACAAATTACTGTTATTCAAGTGGAATATAAAATAAATTTAGTGTATAAATTCTGCCGGTGCATTTTATACATAGACACCGGCAACTTTAATTATCAAATTCCCTTTTGTCTACACAGTTGGATTGAAGAAAGGTTCAGTAATTCATTCGTGCGGTAAGTGATTGGGTCCTGAAGAGGTCTGCAGCTAGGAATCGGCGGATGCTGTTACTGGACACAGGGCTCGTTTTTTATCATATTATAATTTATTTTCACCTTCGAAATACACACGATTGATCAAAGCAATTGTTCTTACCGAGGGAAGGAAAATGCTGTTGTGACCTGGATGTTCTGTCATTGATCATTGATCAGGCTGATCTTTTGCATGTTTGTGGGGGAGGGGGAATACATAAATAAAATTATAGAATAAATAAATAAAATAAAAAAATAATAATAATAATACATAAATAATAATATTAAGAATATATATATATATATATTTCGTAAATCGAAAGATTTAAAAAAAAAAAAATAACTACAAAAAAAAATATAATTAAATTACATAATAGAATTAATAAAACAAAAACATAAATAATTTAAATAAATAAATCAATAAAAAGAACCTGTATATAAAAATATTATTCTAATAATAAATGTAATAAATATATATACTTATGGATGCTAATTGGCAACGGATTAATCGCTCACGTTACATTTCAGTTGAAAAATGCCTAAACGACAGTCAAAAAGCCCGTACGCCAGGCGTCAGAAAGTGGTGACTCCAGATTCGGCAGGCAGGACACTAGAACCTCCAGTCGTGGACCCGGAACTTATTAAGGAGGTTGTTCGACAGGTGACCCCCCATTTGGTCGAGTCGCTTGAGGGCATCAGGCGAGGTGTCGTGGTTCCGGAACCTGTGGTCGGTGTCGTGGTTCCTGGACCTGAGGCCCCACTCCAAGGTACGAGTACACAGAATGCCGTTTTACCCGTGTCAATAACCAGCATTCACGATGAGTTGGGTTCCAACATTGGGCCTAGCTTATCAAGCAAAATCTTAAACGGGGAATATGTTGATCTTGCGTTACTCCTTTCAAAGCCCCAGGAAGACATTTCAAAACATGTCTCTCTGATTGATGGGCAATTGATTTTGCAGTCAAGGTCTTCTGGATCTAAAATTGCTGATGTTCAGCAATGGACAGACGCTTTTTTGATTTATATAAGTGTCTATACTTCCTTTCATCCAGAGGCAATATCTGGTTTATTAAAATACTTAAGTATTATTCGCTTGGGGGTCCAACGTTTTGCAGGGCTGGGTTGGAAATTGTATGATGAACAATTTAGGTTGAAGAAAGCCCGTGACCCATCTTCTTCTTGGGGTTTGGTTGATCAGGAACTATGGCTGTTATATATGTATTACACGCCTTCTACACCTGTTCAATCGGGTCTAAAACATCACAAATGTTTCGACTACAATTCCAAGGGTTGGTGTACCAAAAAACCATGCAATTATCTTCATATATGTATGAGATGCTCGGGTTTCCACCCATCTTTGCGATGCAACAGTCACGCTTCACAATTGAACCAACCTCAGGCTAGTAATGTATTTAATTTTAGGGCAGGCGGTGGAAGTCAGCAAGGGGCACGTTTCCCGTCTCCTGTGCCAAGCTACCCAACACGTCCAGTCTATAGGTCAGCTGCGCCAGTTGGGGCTTCGCCAAGGCTCCAATTTAGATATGCCAACTCGCGGGCAAACACCTATTAGAATCAAACCTCTTTGTAGCATGTTGGAGTTTTACCCCGATACAGCCATCGCCAATGAATTGATAAATGGTTTTGTTAATGGATTTAGATTGCATTATTCGGGACCTAGGCAATTTTCGGATTGCCAAAACTTAGTCTCTGTCAAAAACAATGAAGCGGAAGCTTTAAGATTGATTAACAGGGAAATTTCTTTAGGGCGTATGGCAGGCCCCTTTTGGGATCCACCTTTTCAAAACATAAGAATATCTCCAATCGGTTTGGTCCCGAAAAAAGACGGTAGTTCTCGGTTAATACACCATTTGTCATACCCATGTGGGTCCAGTATTAACGATTTTATTGATCCAAATTTATGTAATGTTCAATATGCTTCTTTCGACCAGGCCATTGAAATGATCCAGGGCCTGGGACCAGGGGCTTTGCTGGGGAAAATGGACATACAATTTGCTTTTAGATTACTGCCAATAAATTATCTAGATTTCGAGTTGTTGGGCTATAAAGTTATGGGACAATTCTTCTACGATATGTGCCTTCCAATGGGATGTTCCATTTCTTGTTCTCTTTTTGAAAAATTTGCAACTGCTCTTGAGTGGGTAGTCAAACAACAGTCCAGATTAGATAGTGTTATTCATTATTTAGACGATTTTCTTTTTGGCGGTAGGAAAGAATACTCAGACTGTGCCTTGCTTATGGCTAGTTTTAGTAATTTGTGCATGGAAATTGGCGTTCCTATTGCGGATGACAAAACAGTGGGGCCTACTCATATTTTAATATTTTTAGGCCTTGAAATTGATTCTGAGAAAATGATAGTGCGAATTCCCAATGACAAATTGATCGAGTTAAGGAGCTTATTAACATTTATTTTGGGGAAGAAGAAGGTCACTCTCAAGTCTCTGCAGTCTCTTGCTGGCTCGCTGAATTTTTGCTCACGTGCAATACCAGCGGCTCGTGCATTTTGTAGGCGTTTTTATGACGCTATGTCGGGTGCAGCACAACCACATCACTTCATTAGAGTGTCCAAACCAATGAAAGACGATGTAAAAATGTGGTTAATATTCCTTGATTGCTTTAATGGCTACTGTTATTTCCCGGATTCAGTTTGGACCAGCAATTTCGACTAGCATCTTTTTACTGACTCTGCAGGCAATACTAATTTAGGGTGTGCTGCATATTTCGAACCACATTGGACTTTTTTCCAGTGGCCAAATAGTTGGCGCGACACAGAACTGATAACGGATATAACTTTTCTCGAGTTGGTACCCATAGTTTTGGCTTTTCAAATATGGGGCAATATGTTCCAGGGTAAAAAGATTGTCCTGCATACGGACAATCTCGCGCTGGTCTCTATTCTAAACAGAAAAACGTCCAGATCTGTTAGAGTGATGCACCTTGTTCGTCCCCTTGTTTTGCAAACTATGTTGTTTAACATACAGTTTGATGCAGTTCATATTGAAGGTAAAAACAATTGTATAGTTGATGCCTTATCTCGTAAACAATGGGTTCGTTTTCAGCAGCTGGCTCCCAGGGCAGAACAACACCCATGTCCAGTTCCTGCATCTTTCCTAGCTTTGATATCCAGTCTCGAGCAGACAGGCTTTTAGAGGCATCGTTGGCCTTCAACACGCGGGAATCTTACAATACAGGCATTAAATCATTTGACACTTTTCGGGTTAATTATAATATGCAATTGGCCTGGCCTCCAAGCATACAGCAAGTAGTCGATTTCATTGCTCATCTGTCTCTTAAAGGGTGCGCACCCGCAACAGCTCGTTCATATTTGTCTGGCATTAGTTTCAAATGCAAACTTTTGCATTTTTCAGATGTAACAAATAATTTCGTAATTAAAACAAAATGTTAGTTGGCATGAATCGTCTTGATAAAAGGGTCGATCCCAGACTCACCGTTACTCCAGATATGTTGGTCAAGATTTTAAAAATCTTACCGGCTATTTGCAGTTCAAATTATGAAGCTTCTATGTTCGCAGCTGCCTTTGCACTGGCATATTTCGGGTTTCTTCGAGCAGGAGAATTAGTGTCGGATAATAAGAGCCATTCAATTCATGCACTGACTTTCGACAGTATACACTTTTCTCAAGAAAACACTCTACTCGAAATACATTTGGCACACTCAAAAACAGATCAGAGGGGTGTGGGCACTATTATTTCACTTCCAGCTATTAACTCTACAATATGTCCTGTCACTCGTCTTAAATCGTATTTAGAGGTTCGCCCCAAATGTATCGGTCAGCTATTTATTCATTTTGGGGGTGGTCAAGTCACTCGGTATCAATTTAGTGCGGTGTTAAAAAAAGCGTTGATCGCTTTAGGAATTGATGCCAATAATTATAAGTCTCATTCTCTACGTATTGGCGCAGCTTCCAATGCGTCGCGTCTGGTTATGTCGGATGACATGATCAGAGAGCTTGGGCGATGGGACTCTAAGGCTTACAAAACATATATCCGAGTTCCGACCGAACAGCTCAACTATTGTTCCCCTAGTTGAATCGAGTCTTAAGTATTCCAGATACAAGATCTCGAGTGTGGATTGTGGGCTCGTCCATTATTACGGGGGCGTTTACATATGCCAGACAATCACCATCGGAAGGAGTCGGCCTGGGATTAGACGAGCTCCGTGCGAGTGTTTGGTGGCAGGGGAAAGGTGGTTTGAGATGGCGCCAGGTCGAGAAGAGGCTCCAACTACTGTTGACTATTGAAGACCCTCCTAATGTACTAGTGTTGCACTGTGGCGGTAATGATATAGGTCAAGTACCAGCTGCAGAATTAAGGCACCAAATGGTTAAAACCTTAAACAATATCAAAGACCTTATAATACCTGGAGTTTTTATTGTGTGGTCACAAATTCTTCCGCGTTTAGTTTGGCGGGATGAGTTATCTCATTCAGCTTTAGAACGTGTGAGAGTTAGGGTTAATAGTAAGGCGGCTACATGAGTGATTAAATTGGGCAGCGGGTATATAAAATACCCAGAAATAGCCGAGTCAAATTTGCATTTGTATTCTGGCAAAGTTCATTTGTCCGACCAAGGCAATAAAGTATTCTTGCAAAACCTACGTCTCGGGCTGCATTATTTTCTTTCACTTTTAAACAATGAATAACAATGTTTACCCCTCTGGCAATGTGACTGTTAGTGTGTACATGTCGGGAGTTTGCTAATACTGTTGCATGCAGTCTCTATTGAAGAATTTTATTTTGAACGTTCTCAATTTCGAGACGTTTTTGTTTTATATTGTCGAGACATTTGCTTCAGCTATTTCCGCTACTTGAGGAGTGTGTTGCCTCTATTTGAGGCTTTTTTCTCTTTGCGCTCTCTATTTGAGGCGTTTGTTATTTTGGCGAGACATTTGCGTCAGCCATTTCCTCTATTTGAGGCATTTTTTATTTTTGGCGAGACATTTGCGTCAGCCATTTCCTCTATTTGAGGTTTTTATTTTAAATAGTTTTTGTTGGCCACTCAGCTTTGTCGTATATATTTAAACCATGTTGCATTTAGTCTAGTCTCTAAGCTGTGTCCCGCTTCCCCCATGTGTGGCGGTGTCACGCAGGACTGCATGACATGTGGCAGTTTTTCGCGGTCACAGCAATTACTTATTGTGTAGTTAATAAGAATTTTGACATTTTCAATGCAAGAGCTTTCAATTAGGTACATTTGTCTTTGTGAACTGCTGTACCCAGGGTTCATAAAGTACATACATATGTTTAATTAACTACACATTTTATCTTCTATATTAGGTACATTTGTCTTTGTGAACTGCTGTACCCAGGGTTCATAAAGTACATGAATATGTTTTATATTTTATTTTGTTGAAGCCGTGGCCAATATATTCCAATAAACATAAACTGTAAACATTGCCTTGTATTGTGCTAAACCCATCTTTAATAATGGAATTTGTGCGTTGAAAGACAAATTACTTTTATTCAAGTGGAATATAAAATAAATTTAGTGTATAAATTCTGCCGGTGCATTTTATACATAGACACCGGCAACTTTAATTATCAAATTTCCTTTTGTCTACACAGTTGGATTGAAAAAAGGTTCAGTAATTTATTCGGTACAAAACATTTATTTTATCTGTATTCGCAACATAATCCCACCCACCCTCTCCTGTTATTGAAAACAGTGTTTTCGTTTTTTTATGTTTTTATTTTCAGAGCATGGGATTTCATCGGTTTCAGTCGGGTTCTTCTGTCGCGGCTTCAACAGAGTTTACAGCAGTCCACGTTCGGGATCTCCACACGGTGGCGGCAGTTTTCGCGGTCACAGCAATTACTTATTGTGTAGTTAATAAGAATTTTGACATTTTCAATGCAAGAGCTTTCAATTAGGTACATTTGTCTTTGTGAACTGCTGTACCCAGGGTTCATAAAGTACATACATATGTTTAATTAACTACACATTTTATCTTCTATATTAGGTACATTTGTCTTTGTGAACTGCTGTACCCAGGGTTCATAAAGTACATGAATATGTTTTATATTTTACTTTCTCATTATCAAGGCTCCGACTACGCTTCTGCACTATATCAATATAAAATTATAATATATGTGGAAATAGTTCTAATTGCAGATACAGTCGAATGAGAAATATAGCATTCATAGAACGCAGTCAGATAAATATAGATATAAAACTCGAACAGGAAAAGTAGCATTCAAGGACGACAGTCAACCACAAACACACACAGAAACAAGGAACAACTTTAAAGATGACTAAAAGGCCAAATAAGACATCGCAAACACAAACGGGTTGACAATAAGACTACCGCCTTGGAACGGTCAGTGGCAAAAAATGCCGCTGGGGTTTAAACCAGGTTCTAGAGTGCACCAAACCTCACACTTACCCTGATTCATCCCAATAAAACGGGACAGTGTACATAAAGAAATCCCCACCAGTCAGTTAAAAGCACGCTCAAAACTAACAACCATAACAAGGATAAACAGAAACGAAGTGTCTGCGACATTACAAACATAAAAGGGTTGACAACAGGGCTATATCACTGGAACGGTATGTTGATGAAATTAAAATGTGTAATCGTACGTGTTGTTAACGAAGCTAATTTCTGGTGAAGTGCGCTATGTAGAACCCCATAATGTTCCCTCCGAATAACCGCATAACGCTCCCTCCGAATAACGCTCCCCGGAGAGCTTTATAAGGAGAGGATGTATACTCAATCCGCATGAAGCTCCCCAGCTTGAATAAGAAAGAGTTTTTTTTTTTTAACTTTGGAAACAGCCGAACACGATACATACGAAATATTGCAGTCTCGGTTGAGACTGTTTATGAACGGTAGTGAAAAATACGAGCTACCTCTCACGCTCTCTAGCCCCGGGTTTGAGGAGAACTCAATATTCATAAAATCAATAATAATTTTAACCATCCCGAAGATGGCATGCATATGACTGTGGACATGGAGTTTACTAGCCCTCCCCCCATCCCCCCACCCTACCATGTCGTGCGGCGTATGGTCCCAGCGTCAGGGGAGCTTTATGCGGAAGAATGGTACGCATAAAGCTCCTGGGGAGCTTTAAGCGGATGTAAGATACGCATAATGCTCCAGCTTGAATAAGAAAGAGTATGATTGTTTAACTTTGGAAACAGCCGAACACGATACATACGAAATATTGCAGTCTCGGTTTGAGACTGTTTATGAACGGTAGTGAAAAATACGAGCTACCGCTCACGCTCTCTAGCCCGGGTTTGAGGAGAACTCAATATTCATAAAATCAATAATAATTTTAACCATCCCGAAGATGGCATGCATATGACTGTGGACATGGAGTTTACTAGCCCTCCCCCCATCCCCCCACCCCACCATGTCGTGCGGCGTATGGTCCCAGCGTCAGGGGAGCTTTATGCGGAAGAATGGTACGCATAAAGCTCCTGGGGAGCTTTAAGCGGATGTAAGATACGCATAATGCTCCGCGGGGAGCGTTATGCGGGGGGAGCTTTATACGGTCTAACATCGCTATGAATAACAATGTGAGATAATAAAAACGCAACCAGACAAAATAAACTTAAATTTCATGAGAATCAAAACCTATGACGTCATAATAAAATGTTATATATCCACGGGACACTGTTCTGACACGCCTCCTGAATATACAGAGGACTTTTTAATATGTGTAATGTTTTCATCGCTGTATTATTTTGTATTTTGTAAGACTTTGTCTATTTATTGGGTTCGCATATTAGATTTATAAAAAGAGCACAAAGAAATAAAAAAATATTAGATTTACAGAAAGAGCACCAGCAAATATATCTAAGAGTATATGTGTTAAAATATAATGTGTTCTGTAAATAGAGGATCTTACATGAGTACTCATTCAATAATGAATGAGAACGAATGTTAGATTATATTTATCACATAATTCACATATCGACTTTTATTGCATTTTGCCTGTCGATTTAACACGCGAAACCGACATAAACCTTGGGAATTGGATCAAAGTCATTATAGATATTTTGACGGCGCATACTAGACTTATTTGCTGACTTATATAACTAGTGGTATATCGAAAATATAGAATGGTGTTATTCCACTCCCAAAACGTAAGTTATGTGATAAAAGAAGTTATAAAAATCGAACAGGAAATGTATCAATCAGAGAACACAGTCAACCAAACCACACATTTAAAACGAATAACAATAACAAGGATGAATGAAAAACAAGTAATCGACACCACAAAATAAAAGAGTTGACAATAAGGACCGCCTTGGAACGGCCAATGAATACAGTTTCGCTGTACAAATGGTCATCCTAGAAATAATGGAACTAATGCTATTAATGAATATCTAATGACAAGTTCACATTCAAACGTTCCATGCGCATGTCGTGGGCGACCACATTTAAGTAAACCAGACTGAAGTCAATGAAAAGTAATTTTAACAAAGACGCCATTGACCGTGCCGCCATTCATTGTAACGTAGACGGACGTAATTCCACTAGATATTTCCATTTACATGATGGAAGATTGAATGAGGAACATTGCAAACGTGTTCTTGAATCCGACCATAACAGTGTTTCATTGGTTTGTTCATGGATATACATTTGAAACCAGAAAAGGTAAACTAGTTGCTTAACAACGTAGTAGTTGCTTAGCAACAAATTTAAAGAAAAATAAAAGGAAATATATATCGGGCAAACTAATGATATTTTTGATGCATAATGATATTTGTTTTATATATTATCCAAGAGTTATAATAGTGTTATTAACGCAATTCATTAATATATTGTATCTAAATACTCAAATGAGGAAAAAAAAAGTATCAAGTGTGGTATTGGCAGATACAACTTTCTATGTGGTATTAGCACATAACATTGTTTTTGTTATATTGGGAGATACGATTTCCTATTTGGTATTGGCGCATACTATATATTCCCAATTTGGCAGATACCATTTCCTATGTGGTATTGGCAGATACTATTTCCTATGTGGTATTGGCAGATACTATTTCCTATTCGCTTTTGGCAGATCATGTCTCCTATTTGGTATTGGCAGATACAACTTCCTATTTGGTATTGGCGATCCTATTTCCTATGTGGTATTGGCAGATACTATTCCCTATTTGCTTTTGGCAGATCATATCTCCTATTTGGTATTGGCAGATACAATTTCCTATTTGGTATTGGCGATCCTATTTCCTATGTGGTACTGGCAGATGCAATTTTCTACGTGGTATTGGCAAATACTATTTGCGATATGGTTTTGGAAGATACTACTTTCCATGTTGTGTTAGCAGATACCTTTTTATAAGTAATTACTCGGAACTTATCCATCCAATAGCATAAGCATTGCCATTTATAAAATTAACTTATTGTCTACATTATTATACTCCTTTGTGTGTAATAACTCAGTTTGATGTCTATATCGACAGAACTGCGGCCATGTACAGATTGATACATTAAATCACGCAATTGTAAGGCAACTTATCGTCCTTGTTTATATTGACGTCATTCAGATTTTGATTACAGCTTACTGATTGAATAAATACTGATAGGGGATCCACACAAACAAGAGAGAACAAAGCAAACTCGGTTTGGTTGAGTCTGTCCATGAGCGATAACATAGAGTGAAACCCTCTAACGCCCCTTGCGCCGGCTAAAGCGGTATTCTACTTTAAAGACACACGGATTGAGCTTGATCATCGCAAATGACTAGTAGGTAATGATAATACTAATTTGTGTGCATATGCCCCTATACATATAGCAACTTAAGTGGGAAATATTACTTAAGTCAAAATTTGAGATTTTTACATATATTCAAATCTCCTTATTAACCTCTCATGGACACTACAAACCATATATTTTAAGATAAATATTTAGCATTAGGTTTTATTTATCCATAACCTTATTAGCAATATTAAGAAAACGTCTTAAATCGATAGAAAAAGGTGTTAACGAAATTGATAACATTTGACTGAAGATATTGCTCAGAAGCTTTTTGAATACGGACCCAGGGTTTTCATATACACCCACATAATAAACTCGTTGCGGTAATAAATTAGAAACCAAAGCCGAATGCCACATTAAAATACCTGGGTTTTCATACACCCACATATATCACATAACAAACTCGTTATGATATCAAAAGTCACAAAGTCACAAAGGCGGAAAGCCTTGAAAATCAATTATATATCAACGTTAATTTGATTTATCCGTAATACCAGCTCACTAGTTGGCTTAAACAAATACATTTGCAGTCATTTGCGCTGTGCAACCTTTTCAGTCGAGCTGGCATCTTTACTGATTCTTTATATATCACGTACGACTCTTGCAGTTTTCGACCAAATCATAGAAGATGCATATCATAAGCAATTATTCATTTAAAGTTTTAAACTTGACACAAGGGATGCACATTAATTAAGCAATTTTGTTTGTATCGGTAGATATTCGCGTTTGATGACGCACAATTGCAGATTACATTAAGATCTATGTGTTATTTATGTATTTTGTCTGCTTACACGTGAAACAAGCTGCAAATCTGCAGACATAGATGAACATATTATAAGCATCCGTCTAACACTTGTGATATTTGAATGAAACCTTATATCAACATGGGATTTCCTGTATCATCTGCCTATTACACTGCAAATGTTTGCTTCTTTTAAATTAAAAATTAACTAAAATGGAAAGAAATAAAAGAAATACTTATTTTCTGTTTTCCTTTTGCCTCTAGGTCTATGAGCTTTTAGGGGGAGATAATAGAGGGGTAAGACTTCTAGGTCAGTGATCTTTCAGGGTGAGATAATAGAGGGGTAAGACGTCCTATTGTCAACCACTTTGTGTTTGTAATGTCACATGCCTTGCTATTTACTGACATTGCAATTGTCGTTTGTTTTAATGTGTGTTTTTGGTTGACTTTCTGTAAAAGCTACATTTTCGAAATGTATCGTGATCTTGCAGGGGAGATAATAGAGGTGATGACACCATTAATCATCATCTTCATCTTAATCATCATCATCGATCGTTGTCGTTGTCGTCATCGTCATCGTCGTACCATCATCAGATCATGCAGTATTATTGTCTCCTTCAAACTTTCCCCTATGTTAGCCATAGAGACGAGCTTAGTAGAGACGTTTTCAAAGGCCATGCTGTATGCCTATTGGGTAATAAATAGTCTTGATCATATTCGTTCTAAAAAGGGTAAGCGTCGCAGATGATCTAGACTGAATAATAAACAGCTAGCGAAACAATCATGTTCATTATATCCATTCAGGCTATATTTTCTACACTATTTGAAAGGATCCTATCATTAGCTCTAATTGCGAGAAAAAGATCGTTAAATTAACTTGCTACCAATTTATTTTCTGCGCGTAAAGAACTTGTTATTACATTGCGCTACAGGTTTGAAGCCACCACTGACATCAATGTAAAAAAGCCACATATTAATGATTTACTGCGACTTCAAATCAAGTACGGCAAATTCAGCAGTGTTATTGTCATATATAAAACTAGCTTTCCACTTGAAAAATCACCAGATAAGGTGGGTCACAAGACATATAAGAACGATTTTGTTTGTTTACTAAACAAAGGTCAGCTGTTTTCATCGAAGTGGGAAGCTAGTTTTATATATGTACATTACTATAGTAACTTGTTCTGAAGCTTGTATCACCTCTCGTAGGTAAATGCCAGATCAGGATCACACTCGAGGCTATGCCTCACGTGCGATCCTGATCTAGCATTTACCTACAAACTTCCAGAACAAGTACTATAGTAATAATCCTATTAAGTATGAGAGCTCTAATGGTTTTATATTCTGTACCTACTATAGACGTAGGTATGGTTTACCCAAAAACCTAGTTAAATCCCCCAGTGGTACCATCTCAAGGCGGTGCGCCTATTGTCACTCCTTGTTTGTTGTGTCTCATACATTGCTTCCACTGTTGCTTTTTTTATGCGTATTTGTGCTTGACTGCATGTTCTGTCAATGTTAAGTTTTATGTACCACTTCTAATTTTTCGCGTTTATTGTCATACGTAGCCATGCAATGTGTCTTTGAAATTGCATTTGTATCTTTAGTCAAGGAAAACATCATTTTCAAATTAAAAGTTGTCAGGAAAATTATAACTTATTGTCTCCTTTTCTGTTGCCTCTAGTCCGTGAGCTTTTCATGGGAAATACTTCTACTGGGCATCCCGTACGGCTACTCACGAACATACAGGAATAAAACCGAATACAACCCGAGTATGTTGATTAAACCTGCTTTTGTTTTTTAGGTTTAACACATTTGAAAGTCTTATTATTTAAAATGCTCAAAGTGAAAACAACTCGTTTACAGACTCCAACATACCACGACAATTCTCATACAATCTAAAGTCCCTGTCAGACGAGAGAAACACTTGCAAGTATTTTTTATACTTTAATTATAAGTGATCATTTATTTATTTGACGGATATATGGCAGACGACAATTGAATTGCTTCTGATCATCAATTACATATCAATAACGATGTTGGTAATGACTTCCTACAGCGATTGCTCGTGAATGACCACATTTAATGTGTAAATCGAAATACCTAATATCATCAATATTATAAAGTACATACCTCTGCAATCCATTTCTGTTTCAATTCAGAGTGTGGTTGGTTGGCTTGTTAAATTGTGTTTTACGTCATGTTCAGCACATATTAGGTAAAACCAAAACTGTAAATCTACCACATCTATAAGAATCGACGCTTTCTCTCTTACAAGTCGAGCTCGCAGTGGGATTCGAACCAGCAGCGTTGAGAGGCGAGACGCATTACGCGGTCCCGCCTTAATTCCATTAAGCGATCGGAAAGCTTATATAAGCAGGATTATATAACGGATAATTTTACTGAAAACAATGTGAAAATCTTTTTAAAATTACCTATTAATTGTTTTCATTTTACAATATGCTAACTTTTAAGCCGAAATTAAGGTTTTATTTCAGCCCCAGCCAACCCCCGTTTTCGCTTGTTGGAGAAGGGGTTGGATGGGGTATGGAAGTTAATACTCGGACCACGAAATGGGTTTCAAACACATTGTCTTTACCATCACAGCCACGGATGTGATCATGAATAAAATATTTCCAGCGGGTTTATATAGTCCCAGATAAAAACCTGGTGGGCGGGACTTGAAGACCATCGATACCAAGGGCCGTAGGCCCGCGGTTTTGATGTGTTTCAAGTCCCAACCACCAGGTTTTTATCTCGCACAATATAAACCCGCTGGAAATATTTTATTTCTTATCTGACATGGATTGTTATGTATTTTATACACACATTTTCGAGATATTGAACATAATACAAACACATTCTCACAACTTACATTGTACGTCCATCTCTCAGCACCAAACGAAAAAAATATGCAGCTGTATAGTGTTTCTAACAAGTTCAATGTGTTGTTTAAACGTAACTTTGCTTTTAAATAACGTAATCGTTTCCGACGTTGTAAATCGTTTAAAAAAACCTTCTTACGGCTGAAGTACGTGATGTCGGAGGTTTTTATAGCTTTTTCAAAAACTGCTCAAAAGCCTGATGCGAGCGCAAGATAAAACAAGCTTTTCGGAAAACGTTAAAAGCGAAAGGAAGATATTAAATTAATTTTCTATTCGAAGCCGATGGTGATAATCTTATTACCACTCTTTCGTGAATTTGAAAATATTTATTATACTATTTATTTTAGTGTTTCTATTTAATTCATATAATATCACAGAATAATGGCACAAAATGAAATCCTAAAGAGCAATTAATACCACAGACTATTGCAATATTGACAGAATGAAATTTGATCAGCGAATTATATCCCGCAATCTTAATTAATCAGTTGCTTTGAGTGTCATTGAATGTTCTACGGTTATCCATGGAAATCAAACTGTACTTAGGAGTTTTCTGTAGGTGTGTGGAAATGGATTTCTTGCATACCGGACAAGGTTATCCGTCATTTTACCGGGGCTAGATATTTCCATCTCACCCTAGGGTCGAGATAAAATTCACGCGCGCCAACATCTGGTATGCCGGAAAACATGCAAAACGTTTGTAGCTGGCGGCGTCAACGCACAGCATGTCTCTGATATGCAAGAAAACGAATCTATCTTGGGTATTCGGCTCTGATAGGGAATTTCAACCCTCGGTATAAGTGTTTTAATCGGAACCTCGGCAGAGACTCGGTTCTGATAAAAACACGTATACCTCGGTTTGGAATTCCCTATCTTCACCCGATACCCATGAAAGATTCTTATAATCCTGATTGTTAATCACAAAACTTGATTGTCTTCTGAAAGACCATCACCAGTGTTATAGGTGCCGAAGTTCCAACGAACGATTTCCAACGAACGGACTATTCCATGGACAGCGGCGTATGGTCCCAATTTCTAACAAAATGCTTTGCCCTAAACGAGAAAACATGGGGCTAAATGAACAAAACAAAATGCTTTTTTTGTCCAAAATGTTTCACACTACATAACGGGTAGGATGGACATACACATGGCATGACAGGTGATTTAGGATGTGACACACACTCTATTGTTAATACATACGCAAACAACTAAACATGGTACAATCTTACAGAGACAAATCTTCATATCAATGCTAAACACTGATGAGGGAGATCCTTTGAAAGCAACAGACACAACCAAGAGAATGAAGAAGCGGTCACGGTTTTATTGAGTCTGTTCATGAGAGGTAATGTGAGAAGCAACACCTCTCACGCTCCCTAGCACAGGCTTAAGCGGTATTCTACTTCAAAGCAATATATATTGGGATCGTTGATCCCAAAGAACCAGTAAGCCTCGTGACAATCCAAACAGTTTAAACAAGCTAAAAATCCAAGATAATATTGGGGAAATAACATAATAAAAGGCAATAATTCTGCAATGCATGCTTTGGTAATGCGTATTACCAAATGCATCCTTGGTCGGTTTCAAATAATTCTATAATCAAATTGGTGAAAATCAAACAATATTTTCTTATTATAAGTTATCAGGTATCTGGTTATTTTGAAATAAGCAACGACAACGGGAATCGACTTTGTTCAAAGTCGAACTCTTCAGAGTTGTTAATCACACCATCGCATAACCTCGACCGAATTTGACCAGAATGTATAATAACACAAAACTAATTTCCTATATCTAGAAAATATAATAATAATAATAATAATAATAATAATAATGCAATTAAGACCTAACGCACTTCCCCCGTTGTACCAAATGCTATAAAATTCCCATTCACTGAATATACTGTAGCACACAAAAGCAAGGCTCTAACGATGAAGGTACATTCAACATAAAAATATGAATAATATTCCGCTACTATTGATCCACTACTTTCTTGATCAGGGTAAACGTGTGTAAAGAAGGAGATCTCATACCACAAAGGTTGTTAACTCTTTCGGCGGCAATTTGCTGAAGGAAACACAATTCCCAGGTCCATGGATTTTAATTCCAACAGTGATATTACAGTGCTACTGCTGCCTGTGGTAATGATAATGATACACCTTTGCTGTGGCGGCTGTTGCTCTAATAATAATGATAACAATAATAAAAGTGTCATGACGCAATGATACGACAATGGTGATGTCCCTCGTAGTCGCACTCATGTGACAATGGTGCAGACAAAGGCCGAAGCAGTTGAGGACAGAAACGTTCTGCTACACATTGTATTGAAGATACTATTATCACGAAACTTGCGGTGTGGCATGCCTATATATCTGACAGACCCCACATATTTCTGTAGGGGGTCAGTAATAAACACAATAACTGATTTATTGCATCGAGCACCTTTTTTAAGGCAAACAACGATAATTATCCCATTTTAATAGAGCGTCAACGTTATTGAGACTTTCGCGCAATTTGACGTCATGACGTTGACGTCACAAAAGGTACAGCTTAAATACTTGTTATGTTTGTTACTAACGCCTTAAAAAACAATTTGCAAATGATTTAGACTTTGAAATCGGAATTGTTGTCCATATTGTTTTAGTGACCCTCTATGAAATCTACTGACCCACTAAAGAAAAATAGGGAGTCACCACGTGACCGCACTCAACCAATGAGATGCCTGGAATTGTGTGCGAGGTGCAATAATAACGTATTTATAGTTTGCATTTATAGTTAAAGCAGGTATACTACTTTAACAGGAAATTAAGCACTTACAAAAACACAGTAAACAACAATAACAACTACATCAACTACAAAAAAAACAAACAAAATTAAGAACACGCATTCAAAACAAACAACAACTACAAGGGGAATTAGATGCAAAGTATGCGACACCGCAACATTAACGGGTTTACAATATAGGTACCAATTTTGAACGGTCGGAAGAAACAGGTGCAACTGAACGAGCATTCTTCATAAGTTAAAAAAACATATTTAACGATTAGAGAATTAATCAAATCACCAGAAATAGCACACTACGATTAGAGAATTAATCAAATCACCAGGAATAGCACACTATATCGCATCATTGACCAAAGTCGAATTCTCAGATTGTTTCATGTCTGTAACATGGCTTATCTATAACAACAGTTCACTTAACAACTGATTGTCATTTGTCAATGTCAATACATAATATGTGACCAAACATAGAATATGCTGCTATTGTTTGGGGCGGCTGCAGCGAATATGAAACAAATAATCTTGAAAAAATACAATATGAAGCTGCGCGTATTGTGACCTGTCTTACCTGTTCGGTATCTAATGTTAATTTGTTAAATGAAATAGGGTGGCTAACGTTATCAGAACGGCGTAAGTTAAAAAAAAATCTGATGTATTTAAAATGAAAAACGGAACAGTGCCTGAATACCTGGCAAATTTACTGCCATGAACCGTAGCGGAAGAGACTCCATATCCCCTCAAGAAGGCAGAAAATTTCTCGCAGACTTCAGTTAGAACATCTATTTGTATGAATTCATTTATTCCATCAGCTATGAAACTCTGGAACGATTTACTTTAGATATTAGAAATTCAGGGTCATTAAACATATTCAAAGGTCTGCAAATGCGACCAATCTTGATTAGTTCAAATGTTCGTAGTTTTCACTTATCTGGTATACATGTACGTTCTTCAGCCGTTATGTATGCTAGGATAAGAAATTCTCGTAGTAATCTCAATAATGATCATTTTCAAAATCAATTACGCGAATCGCCTCATTGCAGTTGAGGTCAAAATAATGAAGATGCAAATATTTTTTTCTTTGAATGTAAGCAATTTAATGTTGAAAGGCTCGAACTCTTCCAGTCAACACGTTCTTTTCATCCTTTAAGCTCAAATAAATTATGGTTGGGAAGGTTCGATCTTACAACACAAGAAAATGGTTTGATTTTTAATTCTGTTTAAAACGTTATAAGAGATAGTCATCGTTCATTGTTCTGATCAACGCGAGCAATGTCACGTGTGTTGCATTATTCTTTCTTCCACTTCTACTTTTCCTTTATTCTTTATTTTCTATTTTCTTATTTTCTCAACATAATAATAGCTGGTTACACCTCATTAGTAATTATCATCCTTATACATGTATGTTCACACTGCCTTGAGAAATTGGCAAAAGTTTCATTAAAATGCTTTAAAAGTTAATCAGATAATTGAATTGCCATTAGCCTATTTTAAATTTAACCAGATAAATGAGTGAAAGATGTTTCAATTAACATGCAAGTAACACACACTGATGGTGGCATTTTGTGCCAAAACAAAGTGAGTATAAATTGAGTGCAGTAATGTAATTAGTTTATAATTAGCTTAACAGTCGTTCAATACTTTCGTTAGACTGTTATACTGCGCATATACCGGTTCACTCATACAAGCGACAGTGAAACACTGATTACGGCTAAATAAAGCGCATTCGAACCATGATCGCGGTCAAGCTTCTGATCGACGTTCTATATTGGGATTTCACTCAATTTTGTTTACATAATGCAGACGCGAGTCACTTACATAAATGAAGTGAGGTGGCTGGATATATATAAACTGTGAAAATGGCTACGCCTATAAAACAAACAGGTAAACATAATGGCGGACTTCTACAGTCGTTTATATTTAAACGCTGTGTGGCAGTCTATACTTTCGTATGCCACTTATTTGTCTCCCACCGCCCCGTTAATACCACCCATTGAAATTACGTAAATAAACCGAATTCCATGAAATAAAACGACAACAAGACTGTATCAGACATATCTCACTTAGCTGAGTTCTGGAAGATAATCCGGTTTGCTTTCTTTGTTGGGACTGATTTTGTAGCAATCCATTTACTCGTTGGCAGAGTAACGAAGTGAAATAAGACCGAATACAACGTATGATGGTCACTGGAGTGACTAATGCTATTATTGTAATTTGAGAAGTCGAACATTCGTATGAATCGCGCTTATCTCCAATCAGGGAAGACTTCGTGAATTTCTAAGGAAGTGTTCTTGACTATATGAAGTATTGTTAGATTGACCAACCGGTGGCGGTTTGTTTTCTACTTCGTTTATTTATTTGCACTCTTCATACTTGCTGGTACGAGGACGCATTACGTTGTCGGATAAATGCATGCGTAATTTGGATGGCTGTGTTCCGTCAAGGATTTGTCCATACAATTTTATGGACAAATCCTTGGTTCCGTTAATGTGTGCAAAGCGTTGTAATAATATTGTTTGTTTCTGTGAATGTTTTTTAAGATTACAGACATTTCTAATGGTAAAAAATGCCTTAGTTTTGGAAAATAGGTGAAGCAAATAATGACATAAAAATGATATTTTGAATTTGAATTTCGTTGCATTTTTTAACAGTTTGAAACTATTACTTCTAGCGTTGTTATTCCAACAACATATTTTATACATACTAAAAAGGGGATGTGATATAGGTTTAACACCTCAAATGCTCAGTAGCATCTTCGTAAGCGTTATTTAACAGATAATGTATGGTGTTGAGGTCCATATGCAAGTTTATGGACTGGGCAGTCAGACCTACAATGTTATATGGACCGAAGCGAAGCTGAGGTCCATATAACGTTCTAGGTCTGACTTCCCAGTCCATAAACTTCATATGGACTCAGCACCATACATTATTTGTTATATTATACCGAATCTGACCAACAAATTAAATCAATACGTTTTATGATTTATTTTGACGTCGTTTTTTTCACACGTCCGTTATTATAGCTATCGGACCGGGCGCCACTTTATGGACCGGATGACGTCACATTAAAAAAAGAGTGGAGTATGCAAATGAGGTATAATATTCGACTGTAAATACACACAGATTGGGGTTGAAGATCCCAAAGGACCAGTAAGTAATACTAATACTAATTTCTTATCGGAGTATTCCTAATTAATACAAATAATGGAGAAGGTGATAAGTGATAATATTACAAAGTATTGCAAAACATTTCGAACATAATTAATATAACAATCCCAAAGTGTTAGTGCCCCACAAATGCAGCAGGATTGGTGATTTGGTGATTTGGTCAGTCCATACCTAACGCGCTCACTGCATCCGTACGGGTACGGCACTTCCACCTGAGTAACTAGTGGCTGTAAATAGTATTTATGTTAGCTATGTTTGCAAACTAATGACACCGTTCAAAATAGATAAATAATAAGAAGGGGATCCATAGGAGCCAACAAACACAAACAATGGAGAAAATTAGCAGACTCCCGAGAACTAATATATGATGTAGCAATTCTCACGCCCCAAGCATCGGCTTAAGCAGTATTCTTCTTTAAAGCTACATGTAATATTTTTGGCAGTGTATAAGGGAAGTCATAATGCTCTCTGTATATATCTTTGATGAGCAGTATTGCATTATTTTTGAAAGTGTTTAGGAAGAAATAGAATGCTACCGACATCAACTCTCCCGAAAAGGAATAAAAGACAACAAAGATATTTCTCATTATGAAAGTTCAAAGTTGAAAGTTGCTATAAAAAGTATATTATTGGATTGGAAATAACCTAGCTAAGAAAATGAGTCAAAGATTTTTGAAATCGGTTAAATAGTTTAGAAGTTATGGGGAATTAAAAAACAGCAATTTTATCATACATCAGCCAATGACGTCGTCAACATTTTTATTTATTTTTCTGCATACTGAAGTTAACTTTGATTATAAAGCATAAAGTAAAAAGGAAATTTGTTGTTTTGTCGTGAATAACAGATTTTATTTCATCTCGAAGTGATCAAACTTCATTATTTTCACTCATGTTTCGCATTCGTGAAAATATAAAGTTTTCACACTTTTCTATGAAATAAAATCTATTATTCACTCCAAAACAACATGTATCCTCTATATTCTGTACAAGAATATGTATAAATATACACTGCTTAAACCTCTATTGCGGTCTTCCTTCTTCGTTACATTTAAAAATACTACTTCAATTATGAAATACATTACGTGGTCCGAGTATTAACTTTCATACCCCATCCAACCCCTTCTCCAAGAAACGAAAATGGGGTTGGCTGGAGTATGAAATAAAACATTAATTTGGCTTTAACAATTTAAACAGTGTGCATATTGTAAAAATAAAACATTTAATAGGTAAGTTTAAACGGGTTATCGCATTTTTCAGTAAAAACTATTTTTAAAAGTGTTTTATTGTTGAAATAAATATCCTTTATAAAATCCTGCGAATATACGCATTCCCATCGCTTAATGGAATTAAGACGGGACCACGTAATACAAGCATTTACAAAGAAGTAGATATAAACGCCGAACAGAAAATGTAGCACTCAAGCACTACAGTTAACCAAAAGCACGCATAGAAACAAATGATTCTTGAATAAGTTGTTCTATTTAAACAAAAAATACTTTTAGCTAATTTCCTTTTGTTTGTGTCCTGTTGTGATACAATCACCATAAACCAATTAATCACATGCAGCCGCCCTTATATTGTCTATTGCAGAGAATTGTAATTCATTAAATATTATTTTTAAAATGATTACATCGTTTATCGGTATTTAAATTTAAATTATTTACAACAAAATAAATGTTTCACATTCAGCTAACATATAATGACACTTATAACAAAAAACTTAGTTTGATGTTAATTTTTTTTATACATTTAGTTTTTATGTATATTGCACTTTTTGGCTTGATGTAACAACCTGTTATAAAGCTAAAGGAAGATTACAAGCTCTTGAATTGAATTGAATTGAGAACTATCACATTTTTAGACACATTTTAACCAGTTCATTTCTTAAAACGCACTTGATCCCACGTGTCGTCCACATCATTATTACCGTACGGGGATTGTTTTTGTTTTATTATTTCGCTCTTTCTTTTGATAATTTAATAGATATGTCTTTTTGTATATTTGTCTAAAATACATTTTACACATCTTTATTACACAAAGGGGATTGTCGCTATTATGGTGTTTTCCATAAAGCACTTGCAGCTATCTCATTATTTTTATTTACAAATATACTTTACTGATATCCAATTCATCCTTAAAATATATGTCTAGTTTGCCATTTTTTATAACTCGTACACAAACTTGCTCCCAATTAAGAAAACATGCCGTAATGTCGTGGTTTAACGATTTGCTTTACGTGAATCATTTATACCTCTGATGTATTGCATGTAGTGTTTTCGGGCTTCACATTGACGGGTTGAATAACTGTTATCATTCGCGCACAAAGGAAGATAATTAATGGCTGTCAATATTAATAGTTGCAGATCAATGGAGATCACTTGAACATTTCTTGCTTACATTGTCACGATAACACATCAGACCCTGTGATGACGTCTAACTAAATCGACAAAGGACGGTAGTGTTTAATGCTTGACTTAACTATTGTCTTGTCATTCCTCTAATGGTTTATTCTCTTGCTGCTCTGGCTTCTGCCATGTCACCGAGTACTTGCTTGTGGTTTTCTATGCTTTTATTTTTATATTCATATATACATTATCCTCCATGGGTCAACTCCTTCATGTTGGTGATGTCATATCTTGCCTTTTATCACATAACATGGCATCTGGGAGTGCAGTAAAGCCTTGACTTATTTCTCGTAATATACTAGTGTATTACAGACGCAAATGAGGACCGAATCACTGTGTTTGTATAGTTAAAACTGTTAATACCAGTTGTTTTCGTGGTATATCATACGGTACATTTAGACGCCTTAATTATTAATTATTATTTGAAATCTTACTTCATAAAATGAACGTTAGTAACGTTAAATTTTGTTTAGAGTGTCGCATTGTTTGTAAGGCGAACGCATTTACAACCGCGTAACGTAGCGACGTCGAGTAAACAACAAACGACGTCATGATTTGCCTTACAAATTGCCGCCGTATGGACTTGGACGGTAACCAGAGAGGTCAAAAGTTGAAAATGGTCGTACTTGAAAGTAGTACCATCAGTGGTGTTATTTGGGACTGTGTAATTGATTTTGTACATAAAAGAGGTACGTATGTTTACTGTTTTTGTTTTGAGGATAGATTTCCGAAGATATGGCTGCACAAATCAAAGGAATCGGTCATCAGAGTGTTGAGTGGTACTACTTTGTATGAGGTAAGATTTTAAACAAAATGATGTGTCGTTCGGCTGTTGTTGACAAAAAAGGTCATCTACTTTCATTTTGAGCCAAATGCTGGTGCATAGAGCAGTTATGGTCATTGTTGCTATTTTTTTTGTTTTGTCGTCACGTATATACATTTTAATGGATATTTGAAGTGTCACGGAGCATTAGGGTAAGTGGTATTGTGTGTAGAGCTAACATTACGGTCTATGTGAAAATAATGGTGGTCCGAATCCGTATATAACGAAAATTGACAACATTAAAGTGAAACTATCACGTCGTAGGTGGGTTATGTGATAAACAGAATCTTGCATTCGTGACTGTGTGTTATTGACTTTAATAAACTCTTTGGATAAAAAGATAGGATATTCGGCCTCGTATCCTATCATTTTATCCAACTCGTTTATTAAAATCAATAATAAGGGCTATTACTAGTTATAGCCATAGTTATTGGGAGGGACCAAATGTTTCGTAAGCTAGATCTGCTATGGTATTTTCGTTTAATTGCGCATGCGTTGTCTATCTACTTCCTTTTATCCTGCTGAAGCACACATGAGGTCAGGTATTTTTTCATTTAAGTATAAAACTGATTTTTCTCACTTTTATCTAGTTGACTGCTTATTTCTGTTTGTTCTATCCTAATACCCTGTTGTTATACGGTATTTCGCCATAATTTATTCTCATGATGCCGTTTACGACCTTGAGCAGGTTTAGCGGCTCCTAGCAGACATAGGAGTTTGAACCTAGAGTCCGATGCATTGGGTGTACAGTTTTGATTGCACAGCTATGGTGCTATATACTAGGATTATTTGCAAGCAAAGCAGTGCATGATTGAAGTCAGTCCAACCCACTCTAATTTTGGTTCATTTAACTCAGTTTTGCAGTTTGTTGTGCACAGTCAGACTAGCGCTTGCAAAGTTGTTGCACATCATTACAAACGATATACGAATTGTTACTTAATAGCGCCAGTACAAGAAATGTTCCATTGCAAGTTATATAAAGCACATTAGTTTTGAATTATGGTAGGGCGCGGCTCACGTTATGATATATATTTTTTATAATATACAGTACTGTATGCGAGTTACATATTTATACAATGATATATCCTCTTTTCTTTGGCAGTGAGGGATTCGCTTTTGCCAAAATCATTTTCTTTTGGCGGTGGCAGCATCAAAATTTCATTTTGATTGCTGCTCTGTGGCATTATCAAAATTCATTTTGATCGCTGCCATATGGCCGTCAGCGAATCCTTCAATTCAGTGAAATCAAATTTATTGACAATTAGCAATGTTATAATTAGTAAATTTCAATGTCATACTGACCACTGTTCCCCAGGGTCGGGATTACAGCATGCAAATAAAGCCTTTTGGGGCTTATTGTCGGTGCATCATGTCTAGTTCGGTCTTGCACATTATTTTAAACGTTACAAAAGAAATAACGTTCAAGAGATTAAATGAAGAAACATTTTACATTAGCATTAGAGTTTTGAATAAACAATTTATTAAAGCCCTTAGAGACTTCACTAAGGTATACGGCTGTTGGGTCATACCCGCTTTTGTTGAGCCTTTTGGGGCTTCATCTCTTGTTTAAGCCTAGTTGGGGCTTCTTTAAGGGTATCAGGCTTATGGGCCATGCCCTCTTTTGTTATACATATTTAGGGCTGCCATTTAATATGTACGTGTTTCTGTGTGTGTTTTTAGTTGACTGTGGTCCTTGTTGTATGTTTCTGTGGGTGTTTTTAGTTGACTGTGGTCCTTGTTGTATGTTTCTGTGTGTGTTCTTAGTTGACTGTGTGGTCCTTGTTGTATGTTTCTATGTGTGTTTTTAGTTGACTGTGGTCCTTGTTGTATGTTTCTGTGTGTGTTTTTAGTTGACTGTGGTCATTGTTGTATGCATTTCCTGTTCCACTTTTTTTAGTTGACTGTGGTCCTTGTATTATGTTTCTGTGTGTGTTTTTGGTTGACTGTGGTCCTTGTTGAATGTTTCTGTGTGTTTTTTTAGTTGACTGGGTGGTCCTTGTTGAATGTTTCTGTGTGTGTTTTTAGTTGACTGTGTGGTCCTTGTTGTATGTTTCTGTGTGTTTTTTTAGTTGACTGGTCTTGTTGTATGTTTCTGTGTGTGTTTTTAGTTGACTGTGTGGTCCTTGTTGTATGTTTCTGTGAGTGTTTTTAGTTGACTGTGGTCCTTGTTGTATGTTTCTGTGTGTGTTTTTAGTTGACTGTGTGGTCGTTGTTGTATGTTTCTGTGTGTGTTTTTAGTTGACTGTGGTCCTTGTTGTATGTTTCTGTGTGTGTTTTTGGTTGACTGTGGTCCTTGTTGTATGTTTCTGTGTGTGTTTTTAGTTGACTGTGGTCCTTGTTGTATGTTTCTGTGTGTGTTTTTAGTTGACTGTGGTCTTTGTTGTATGTTTCTGTGTGTGTTTATAGTTGACTGTGGTCCTTGTTGTATGTTTATGTGTGTGTTTTTAGTTGACTGTGGTCCTTGTTGTATGTTTCTGTGTGTGTTTTAGTTGACTGTTGTTCTTGTTGTATGTTTCTGTGTTTTTAGTTGACTGTGGTCCTTGTTGTATGTTTCTGTGTGTGTTTTAGATGACTGTGGTCCTTGTTGTATGCTTCTGTGTGTGTTTTAATTGACTGTGGTCCTTGTTGTATGTTTCTGTGTGTGTTTTATTTGACTCTGGTCCTTGTTGTATGTTTCTGTGTGTGTTTTAGTTGACTGTGGTCCTTGTTGTATGTTTATATGTGTGTTTTAGTTGACTGTGGTCCTTGTTGTATGTTTCTGTGTGTGTTTTTAGTTGACTGTGGTCCTTGTTGTATGCATTTCCTGTCCCACTTTTATATCTCCTTTTTTGAAATCAAAATGATAAAGCACAGTTCAGATTTAGGAGATGTTATGAAAGACTGAGGAGGGTGAGAACGTTAATGTGTTATTATTTAAAGGAGCTAGCAAATCATTGTTTGTCTATACAGTGCTCAAATTGCGGCTCGAAAGTATAATATCTAAGGAAAAGATTGATAGTCACACTGGTACATATTCGGATAACATGGCGTCTCACAATTCAGTATGTCCAATTTAGTTTAATGCATATGTGCCATTGATAAAATCCTAATTAAATAATGTATGCAATTACAACAACATGGTTTATTTATTGTCATTTATAGTCATACGCAGAGATGCGTCTTTTTGTTTTGTTAATGAATAGGGCAATCTAATCTCGCCAATATTGTTTGTGCAATACATCACTAAAAATGAAACATTTTTTATTACTTTCTGTATGGAATAATAACGATTGGATGTATTAGGTGAAAAAATTGAAATGATAAAATCGTAAAAAGATAGTAAAAAAAAGGAGATGAGCAAAGTAAAGTTTAAACAAGTGGAAGGCAGAACTTAAGAAATTGTTGAATAAAGTGAAAGTGATGATCAATGTAATATACATGAAATGATGATGATGTATTTATTAAAGTGAAAGAATGATCATACATAGAGTAAGGCAATCGTAATCGAAGTCAAACATGCAATTGTTAAAGCTAATTCTGAACATGCGAGTGGATTTCACGATATACTACTAGTGATAGTAAGAGGAAATGCAGCTTTGGATTTTTTGCAAGTCTATTTTCAGTTTGTATTTCAATATGTGCAATTACAAAATGTCTCAAGAAATATGCAATCTACGAAAGGTTGAAAATCTTCGATGAAAGAGGAAACCAACGTATTAGTCTTTTATATACGATACAATGTTTTGAAATAAATGAAAGGCATGAATGGAATAGTATGTATGTTTATATATCTTATGTGCTGTGGTTTTTATAGGACCATTTTCTCATAGTTCTAAAATGATCAGAGGAGAATGAAACTCATGAAATAATCTAAACGGTTTTAGAAAAAAACATCAATACAATTGTAAATATAAAATCAGTGATTATATTATATAGAATCAAGACGACTGAAACATGTAGATCTACTTGTGCCACCTTACTTGACATAAAGAAGTCGTTTGAATCAATTAAAGGAACAGTAAATAGAAAAAAAAGGCTAGTGAAGTGATAAATATAAAAGAAATCTGGAGAGTATGGTATTTTCTGATAAATTGGATGGATAGATCGAGAAATCATAAAAAACATGATTTTCTTTAAAGAACATGACACGAACACTTGGTTCTTTAGCGTTAAGATAAAATTGGAAGATGGAATTCTCATCACGTCTGTGATATTTAATCACGTCTTTGAGATTATCATATTGATTTAAAACAGCACTCTACATAATCTTTTTTGCCGAGCAGCTACCTTTGTTTGGAATGACTTAAGCCAATCATTAATCCATTGACAGCTAATGGAAGAGGCAGCCAAACGTTACAAATGATCTATTGTTTATTCAACTCTGATTATAAACAGGAACGATATATTGAAATACATAGTCATTGTCTACATAGTTACATATGTGTTTGTTTGTATATAAAATGCATTGTGTTATGAGCCGGTGGCTAAAATCGCAATAAAATAAAAGAAATTGAATTACAAAGTTCATAATGGAGCCCGGCAGATATAAAAGTAGATATAAAGCTCAAACCGGATGTGTAACATTCAAAGACCACAATCAGCCAAACACACACATCGAAACAAATATCAAATACAAGGATAGAGGTGAACCAGTATTGTCAGCCCCTTTATACTGGTCATGACTCACATGATAGTATAGTATAGAATAGATTAGAATATAATAAAATAGAATAGAATAGACTATATAGAATAAAGAATAGAGAATAGAGAATAGAATAGAATCCATGTTCCAATTCAGTAAATATATTCCCATGTGATTGTCGTATAAATGTGTGTGTATTGGATGCCTGCGTTCTGTGAATGCCACACTTCCTGTTCCATCTTTACAACTTATTTTATTTGATATAAATCCGATATAGCTTGTTTTAATAATAAAATCAGAATAATATGTTATAACAGAGTTCCAATTTTACGCAGATACTTGGCAAGTTTTTGTGTTAAACTTGTACGAGCTATTCAGTTTCTGTTATAATCTGTTGTTTTTGTATTTACATCTCATACGTGTAAAAGAATCGTTCATACTTCATGGTCTTCGAGGCCATTTCAAACCTTTGGTTTCTTGGGCCCTTTGGAAATGTTTTCCCAGTCTGGTGGTACGCCACTGTACTACAGTATACAGTTAGAATACAAATTCGACACCTACTTTCGTAGGCTCTTTTTGATAGTATTTAACATTTCCTGGTAATTGACTCCCGCTTCCGATAATTTAAATGTCTTTTTTTTTAAATTAGTTCATTAAATACCGACTACGTGACTAGCACAATTTTACCATTGATAAAATAGATGTAATGAATTCATTAGAAGAGAAACAAGTAAACAGTCATCCACTATTAAAAATAGTCGAACAAAAGTTATAAAAACAACAACAGTTCGTTATTTTGACAAACATGAACAGGTAGATGTCATTCTGAATCTTTGTTGATCGATGCTGAATATATTATAGATGCTTTAGAGGTAAGATGGTCGGATACTTCGTTGATCTAGTCGACGATTTCGAGAGAGTTATTTTAAAGACGTCATTCTTGATATAAACCGGAACCGCAAGTGAATCGTGTCAAAACCTGGCATGTATTGAAGTATACATTTAAATGTTTATGAATCTAACATAATCTATGTTCAAATATATGTTGCTTATTACAATAAGGAGCAACATTGTCATTCAGGTAAAACTAGATACGGATCTCATCTGCTGAGCCCGTGATGATGTGTACCATTTCTCAGTTTATGTGTCTGCGCATGCTCACTGAAGGCGTGGCGTACATGCTACTTTCAAGATTATTCATTTTTTAAACAGTAGGTGATTATAAATGAAATGCCATCTTGTTTTCATTTTCCTGGTGTTATATTACACGAGTTTGCTAAATTGGCATTTCAAGTTGGCGTCGCTTGTGAAAAGGTGCGTAATGCTCTCAAATAGTCAAGTCGGTTTTCTGTTTCCCTCTCACACCTACTGTATAATGACGCATCTTATATAACAAAAACAATTCCCGATTCTTTAAATAGCTTGTTTTTGTTTGAACACTTAATATCAACGATGTTTCTGTTATGAATTACATGAAACGCAAATCTACTAAAATGTAGTACGATAACCGTTACCTAGAACTTCTTATGGGGTGTATGTGTCTCAACTTATTCGTTTTTCAAGAGCTTGTATTCGAGATGTGGACTTTAATATTGGTAATCTCTATAACTAAAAAGCTACTCAGTCAGGGTTACCGTTACCATAAACTTCGTAAAACCTTGCAAAATTGTATTATCGTAACCCTGATATTTTTTCCAAATATAAAATTAATTTAAGGACTCTTCTGCGACAAGGACTATCACAACCTGACTTCTTTGGTGATGTGATTTATAAACTTCGTAAGATTCTTGGTCATGATCACTTTCATACTATCTTTGTTAAACGTGTTAAAAGGTTTATCAAAAGAGGTTATGACCCTGTCATTTTGCAACGTACTGCATGATTGGTGGTGGACCCTTTTACAGTTCGCCACTATGCTTTCCTCTTTAATTGTACGATGACCGGACAGGCTGTGGACCCTATGATGACGCCTACCTAAAGCCCAATGGGACGGTGGCGTTTGATGTTTGTCAATGATCTCTCTTGTCGTGCCCTTAATGGTTTATTTTCTTGTTGCTCTGGCTTCTGCCAAGTCACTGAGTACCTTCATTTTTAGGCTATTGTTGTTTTCCTATTATACTTACACGAGCATATTTGTGTTTTACTTATATTGCCTATTGATGCTGCCTTGTTGGTTAGAGATTAGATCATGGCGAGGATTTCTTTAATTACACTGTCCTGTTTAATGGGATGACAGTAGGGTAAGTGTGATGTTTGGTGCACCCTAGAACCGGATTAAACCCCCAGTGGCCTACTTTGCCACTGACCGTTCCAAGGCGTTAGTTCTATTGTCAACCCTTTTGTGTTTGTGATGTCGTTTGCCTTTATTATTACTTTTGCCTTCTTGTTTGTCTGTTTGCGTGTTTGTTTCTGTGTTTTGTGGTTGACTGTCCTCCTTGAATGCTACTTTTCCTGTCCGATCTTTTTATATTTCTTTATCGTAAACATCTAAATGTCAAAGCGTATCAAATAGAGTGCAAAAGAAACTCCACCTTTATAGAATTATTACGGCGTTATTGTAAATGGATATATCGACATGAGTTTCACACCATTACAACCACACGGTGGATGCAGAGGCTACTATTCATGCAGCATATACCATCGATGATTTATTTATTGATGCCATGGCCTTAGATGCCAGACTCCAACTTCTGTATTCGACTTATAAGTATAAAAAAACTATGAGAAATATTATTTCCAACTGCAACAAAATAATTTCTGACCTGGGTATAGTAAGTAACACTCCTAAGGAATGTCATCACTGGTAATTTTGATATTGTTGATAAACGTATTCGGCCCTTTTTTTTCGAAAGGTCCTAAGTATATATTACCTTCAACTATCGATTTTAATGCATGTCGTGCTCAGATCGCCCAATCTATTGAGGATTTTAGAATAAAATATTGTCGTAGAGAACATACGGATCCAAACTCTATTTCTACTTGGAAAAAGTCAATTTTTAAAATTATAGATACACGTATTAACTTTTATAATGTTAACCCCTCTTTACTGGCTCCGAAACGTAGGTTTTCCTTTCGCAATTTAAAATCGTGAATTTAAGAAATTCATTCGTATACTCCAGTTTAATCTACTGAGAATGATGTTGTTTTCACACATATTACTCGCTGCACTACTTTCAAGGTTTGGGTAGACGAAAAGCAGAACAAACTGCCAACTATGTACTGGATTCCTAAATTACATAAAAATCCGTATAAGGCCCGCTTTATTTAAATTCTAGTGCCTGCACCACCACAAAATCTCAAAAACGTTTAACTTCCTGTCTAACTGCCGTTAGAGATCAGATTAAACAATATTGTGCTAAAACTTATGAAAACTCAGGGATTAGTTTGTTTTGGTCTATTAAAAATTCAGGAGACGTTCTTTATATAATTTGCAATAAACGTCAAGTTTCATCTATAAGCACTTATGACTTCTCTAGACTATAAACAAATTTACCACATCACCTTATCAAAGACAAGATTATTGCTCTTATTCAAAAAACGTTCGCTAGGGAATGGCCTGTAATAATATTAAAGCGTTGTTTTTTTTACTACCGGCAGTTTAGACAATTACACTATGTGGACTTGTCAAGAAGTTCCTATTGGATAATACTTTCGTCGGGTATGGAACGACTGTTTATAGACAAATTGTTGGTATCCCTATGGGTACGAACTGTGCACCCCTTGTCGCAGATTTGTTTTTATATTGCTTTGAAAGAGAGTTAATGTTGAGTCTTTCACCAGATACCCAGGCATGTTATTGAAGCCTTTAATGGCACCTCTCGGTATCTGGATGACATATTGAACATCGACCACCCTTTCTTTTCTACTATGGTTAATAAAATATACCCTAAAGAACTTTAACTTAACAAAGCTAATATTTCCGATACTTAAGCTTCTTTTCTCGATTTACATCTCTCCATTGAAAATAGTGAAATTATTTGCAAAATATATGACAAGAGAGACGGTTTTATTTTTGATATTGTTAATTATCCCCATTTAGTTAGGGTTCCCCGAGCAACTTCTTATGGGGTCTATGTATCTCGACGTATTCGTTTTTCAAGAGCTTGTACTCGAGTTGAGGAATTTAATACTCGTAATCTTTGTATAACTAAAAAGTTACTCGTTCAGGGCTACCGTTACCATAAACTGTATTATCGTAACCCTGTCTTCTTTCCAAATATAAAAGTAATTTAAGATCTCTTCTGCGACAAGGACTATCACAACGTGACTTCTATGGTGACGTGATTTACAAACTTCGTTAGATCTTTGGTCTTGATTTCTATCATACTATCTTTGTTAAACGTGTTATAAAGTGTATCGAAAGAGGTTATAAGGTGATAAACCTTATCATTTTGCAACGCACTGCATGCTTGGTGGTGGACCCCTTTAGAGTTCGCCGATGTACTTTCCTATTTAATTGTGCGATGACCGGACAGGCTGTGGACCCTATGGTGACGTCTACCTAAAGCCCAAAAGGACGGTGACGTTTGATGTTTGTCTGCAATCTTGTCTTGTCTTGTGCTCTCAATGGTTTGTTCTCTTGTTGCTCCGGCTTCCACAAAGTCATTGAGTACCTCCTTTATGGCTTTCTAGGCTATTTTTTTATACTTATATATACACGAGCATCTTTGTGTTTTACTTTTATTGCCTATTAATGCTGCCTTGTTGGTTAGAGAATAGTTTATGGCGGGAATGTCTTTATTTACACTGTCCCGTTTTATTGGGATGACAGTAGTGTAAGTGTGAGGTTTGGTGCACCCTAGAACCTGGTTTAAACCCCCAGCGGCATTTTTTGCCACTGACCGTTCCAAGGCGGAAGCCCTATTGTCAATACGTGTGTGTTTGGGATGTCTTATTTTGCCTTTTATTATTTTTTATATACACTGAACAAAATTGCCAAGTATCAACTTTTGTATCTTAACTAACTTCTTATTTTAAATATATTTTAGAAAAGATATATGATAAGTATTTTGTTTTGACCCATAGTTTGTAAAACATTTATTTTTTGTTTAAATTGTTACATCTTTTGAGAGTTACCCTCCCTTTATATGAAAACATGAAATGTGCTGATAAAACACATAACGTAAGTCAAAGATCGCTTAAAGATATAAAATTCTTAAAATTGGTATGAAATAATAGAAAAAAACATACAAATTTGACCCCTTTATCGCAGATTCTCCGTCTATAAAAAATGAAATATGGATAATCTTAAATTACCGCCCTTTAAATTGAATATTGTTTGAAATTCAATTAACTGTAATTCAGCGTTAACATTAAATATTTCGAAAAATTATTTTGCAAACGCATTTGTAGTGGTAATGCTAGTAAAACATGATGTCAAAATAATTTTAACTGGCCTATTTTATAATTAGGAACATCGAAAGCTTCTCTAATTCGAAGTACTTAATAAAATCCTATATACCCAGTTGTATAAGAAAACACATTGACTTAAAAGTTTTAAAATATGTTCATGCAATCAGAGTAGACGATTTACACTCATTATTTTGAAGTTTAACCGTATCTCTAATCAAGCACAAAATACACAAAACAATGCGAATATTATTGACATATTCTTAGGTTGGTACTTAGTATATAGTTGTTCTTTGTTTCTTTGTGTGTTTGTGGTTGACTGTCGTCCTTGAATGCTGCTTTTCTTGTTCGATTTCTATATCTATATTTATCAAGTGTATGTTTATTTTGTGAAAACGTGACTGACGGTATCGTTTCGCCACATATAATGACTAACAACTTGTCCTTAATATCGTCAACAGTAGCAGACAGTGCTTCTAGTTTAATACAAGTCTAATTCATTATTCAACAACCGCAATTCATGTTTTAAATTTACATCTATCATACGGCGAAGATAATTTTATGCAAAGCAATAGAACGGGCAATACGAACAACAAGTAGACAATAGAACGGGCAATACGAACAACAAGTAGAACGGGCAATACGAACAACAAGTAGACAATAGAACGGGCAATGCGAACAACAAGTAGAACGGGCAATACGAACAACAAGTAGATAAAAAGTCGAATAGGTAATGCAGCATTCACAACATTCATTCAAAAATACGCATTCAAAATAAACAACAAATACAAGCGTAGATATTCGACACGCATATCTTAATACGTATCTTGAAATGAAAATTGATTTATATACATTTACACTAGCTTTTGTTTAGTGCTGTATGGCGGATGTAAATATTCGCCCCGACTACACATCAGAAGTATTGTTACTTACGGGTCCTTTGGGATAAACCCAGTCCTTGTTGTTTTAACGTAAAATACCGCGTTATAGGTGTTGCATTTTATATTATCTCTCATGAACAGACTCAGTAAAACAGAGTCTGCTACTTATCTCTCGTGTGTGTGTTTTTTTCCCCCAAGGGATCCCCATTTTCAGTATTTATTCAATCAGTAAGCTTATATCAAAATCTGAATGAAGTCATTATAATAAAGGATGATAAGGTTGCCTTACAGTTGAGTAATTTAATTTATCAATCTCTCCATGGCCGCAGTTCTATCGATATGGACATCAAACTGAGTTATTACATACAATGGAGTATTATACTGGAGACAATAAGGTAATTTTATAAAATACAATGCTTATGCTATTGGTTGTAAACGTTCAGCATTTACTTAGCAAATGCATCTGCTATTAAAACATGGAAAACAGTATCTTCTAGTATTTGCCATTACCTAATACAACATATTATCTGCCAATAGTATATATCAACACCACATAGAAAACAGTATTTTTCAATACGACACAGAAACTTGTATATGCCAATACCACATAGAAAATAGTATCTGCCAATACAACACAGAACATGTTATCTGTCAATACCACACAGAAAATAGTATCTGCCAATACAACATAGACCAAAGTATCTGCCAATACCACATAGGAAATATTATCTATCAATACCACATAGCAAATAGTATTTGCCAATACCAAATTGGAAATATTATCTATCAATACCACATAGCAAATAGCATCTGCCAATACAACATATAAAATAATATCTGCAAAAGCACGTAGAAAATATTATCTGTCAATAAATCATAGAAAATATTATCTATCGATACCACATATCAAACATTACCTGCCAGTATATTTTAGAAGATAGTACGTTTCAATACCACATAGCAAATAGTATCTACCAATACCAAATAAATGGTAGTATCTGCAAATACCACATAGAAAATAGTATCTGCCAATACCACATACTATTAGACAATAGTATCTGTCAATACCACATATAAAAGAGTGTCTGCCAATACCAGATAGAAAATAGTATCGACCACTACCATATATAAGCCAATACTACATATAAAATAGGATATGCCACTAATACATAGCAAATAGTTAATGCCAATACCACATATAAAATAGTGTTTGCCAATACCACATATAAAATATTATCTGCCAATACCACATAGTAAATAGTATCTGACAATACCACATACAAAATAGCATCTGCCAATACCACATAGTAAAATAGTATCTGCCAATACCACATGGAAATAGTATCTGCCAATACCACATACAAAATAGTATCTGCCAAAACCACATAGTAAATAGTATCGGCCTATACCACATAGTAAATAGTATCGGCCTATACCACATAGAAAATAGTATCTGCCATTATCACATAGTAAATATTATCTGCAAATACAACATAGAAAATAGTATCTGCCAATACCACATAGTAAATGGTATCTACCAATACCACATAGAAAATAGTATCGGTCAATACCACATAGTAAAAGTATCTGCCAATACCACAGAGAAAATAGTATCTGCAAATACCATATAGAAAATAGTATCTGCCAATACAACTTAGAAAATGATATCTGCCAATACCACATAGTAAATAGTATCTGCCATTATTATACCTCACTGTAAACACTCCATGTAAAATCCTCATACCCTGCCGGGTTGATATTTCGTGCTATCACCCTCACTCATCATAGCTGGTGATGATGCAAAATATGATCCCGCTAGCTTTTTGAAAAGCTCAGTTCAACAACAACAACAATTTTTTTTCATTATCGAGTATATTAGTAGATTCGTAGTATTTGTTCGATATAATAAAATAAATATCACATCCTCTTGAGGGTGCCATGGATATTATCAACCCTCAAAATGATAATGTCGACATCGGCTATCGCCTCGGTCGACATTACATTCTCGGGTTGATAATATCCTAGAGGATGTGATATTTACATAATACCACATAGTAAATAGTATCTGCCAACACCACATGTTAATGTGACACACCACATGTTAATTAGGCGGGGACCCAAGCCTGAAAAAAACGAAAACGTTTACCCGGAAAGATATACTCCTGATTTTTTAAATTTTAACAGATGGGGGTCTTGTACATATGAAACCACTGTATGGACTTCTGGCATACTTTGCATTTCGTAACAACATCGCGATTTCTACGGTAACCCATTCGTACCAAACCAATATATGAAAATCGCTGAACAAACATTCAAAGGAAAATAAAGAAATTTGCACACGTCCTTTTAGGCAAATATAGTTCCAGTATTTGAAACCTATATGTGTATATGAAATATCAAACTACAGAATCAAGACCTGATTATGTTACACTTTACTAATTTTAACAAGAGTTATAGACCTTTTATGAATTTTGTTTTGTCCTGTGCCAGGGATAATGCGAATTACTTGTGTTCACAATAACTGCAGTAAACGGTTTCCGATTTCCACTAAATGTTGTATGTTGTTAGGCCTTATACCTACAAGGCCTTTGACAAGTTCAATACTGAGTAAAACTGACACTTGCTTTAAAGAGTTATTACCCTTGGTTATTGAAATAATAGGCACATTTTAGCTTGAGTACACACATTACTTTAGTAAACGGATTCCGATCTTCACATTATTTATTGTGAGACTTTATATGAATATGAACTTTGACAAGATGACAATGAGCAGAACTGACACCTGCCTTACTGAGTTATTGCCCTTGATTATTGAAAAAATGCAAATTTCAGCTTTCGTACACAATACATTAAATAAATTGGTTTCGATTTTCACACAGTTTGGCGTGTAACTTTATATCAAACGGATTTCAGACAGGCTAGACGAGTATCAAGTTATTGCTCTAAATTGTCCAAAAATGCCATCGTCTGATTGTTTCCTACTTTCCTTCGAAATATCATCAATTACTGTTAATATTCTAATTGAATAAAGAGGATATCGTCCTCTGACTAAGGAGCGTGATTGTTTTCACGATGATTGTAATAAATAGCATTTGATTTTCCATGCTTTTTGGGGTAATATTATTAAGGTCTCGGTTTTGTTTGACAATGAGAACAATTGAGGAGTGGTTTACAAAGTTATCGCCCTTGATGTTGGCAAATATTCAAATTTCAGACTGAGTACACGGCAACTACAGTAAACGAGTTCTGATTCTCACTAATATTTAGTTGAAGGGTTTTGGACAATTACACTATGTAGACTTGTCATGTAGTTGTTTTCGAAGCATTTATATTCATATAAGATAATATTTTTAACACATATGGAACTAGTATGACACTACTGTTTATAGACAAATTGTTGGAATCCCAAATGAGAATGAAATGTGCAACTCTTGTTGCAGATTTGTTTTTGTTTTGTTATGTTAGAGGTTTCATTTTTAGTCTTTTACCAGATACGCTTAGGCAAATCTAATTGAAGCCTTTTATTATACCTCTTTGTATATGGATGATATATTGAACAATTACAACCCTTTCTTTTCTTTACTACATATACTTTCTTTCCAAAGAACTTCACCTCAATAAATCTAATATTTCTCATAGTTGCTATGTCTTCTTTACTCGATTTACATCTCGCGATTGAAACTGAGAAATAATAAGCCAACTCTATGACAAGAGAGATCATTTCAATTTTGACACTGTTACAATATTAAAGACAACCATCGAACGTTACCGTCCTTTCAGGATTTAGGTAGACGTCATCATAGGTCCACAATCTTTCCGGCGATCGCACAATCAAGTGGAAAGCAAAGCGGTGAACTGTAAATGGGTCAACCACTAAACATGCAGTGCGTTGCAAAATAATAAGGTGACAACCTCCTTTGATAAGCCTTTTAACAGTGATCATTACCCAATCTTTACCAGGATCACCATGTGACTCTGTCAACGTCTTAGAAAATAGTCTGCGATTACATCATAATTTGTCACATGACCATAGCTAAAATATCAAAATGGTTATCAGAAATCATCTCCGCGACCTGACACCATTAATGCCATGGGGTGGTGCTGAGTGGTAAACATTCGAACGGAACTCCGCTTACTTTTGACATTTTTGATGAATTTAGGTTAGTATTTTAATTTTAGGTAGGCTGTTTAGAGCTATGAAATTTTAGAAAGTGATGGTAAGAACAAACGATATAATGCAACCCTGTGGAAAATGCAATGGTAGAGTCCATTTTGATTGTTTTAATGGCGGAGTGATATGCCAAAGAATACATTTTATTCTACCGCAGTATAATGCTGAGCAAACATTAGTGTTTATACATTAAAATAAATATTGAATAAGAGCAATAAGCTTATATTTGATAAGGTTTGCGTGACGTTTACTGCATTCGTTTTCAAGAAAGTAATAACGACCAAAATATATTAATCCACAAGTTAGCATAAGCTTTAGCTCAATATTGTGTTACGTGATCTACAGCGGCAGTAAGACAGGACGTTATACCTTTGGAGATGTGGTGCAGACACTAGAAATAGGAAGAAAGTGTGCTTTATCAGGCTGTTTTTGTATATTAGGAATACCGTACATAGTTGGAAGTTTGTTTTGCTTTTCATCTACTCCAGCTTTAATAGTGCTTCATTGAGTTTTATAAACATTGAGTTTCATTGACAAACCTTTGCGAAGGTTTATTATCATAACCCTGATTTACTTAAAGTATTGTCAGAACACTTCTGCTACAAGGTATGTCACAACGTGAATACTGTGGTGACTATATGTACAGACTTTTTTAAGATTATTGGTCATTATTATCACATTCATACAATCTGTGTTAAACTTGTTAATAAACATAACACAATAGGATATGACCCTATCATTATGCAATGCACTGCATGTTTAGATGTTGACCCATTTACAGTTCGCCACAATGCATTACAATTAATGTTGCGATGACCCGACTGATTTTGAACCCTGTGATAACTTCTACTCACAGGAATTATTACGATATATAATATAGAAGGCTAGAAAGAGTATAGTTATAGTATATGTATATAGTAAAGGGCCTTCTTCTGCTCTCTATCTCTATCCTTTAATACTATATACCGTAATGAATGCATGTGCTTCTACCTAAATAGGCCTAATTTTTTATTTAATATTGTCTGATCGTCATTATTCGTTTTTTGTCCTGGCTTCTGATAAGTATTTGCTTTGTGGCTTTCTGGGAATTTCTATTCATATATACATGATCATTTTGTGTTATACTTATATTGCCTACTAATTGCTATTCATACTTCCTAGTTTGTAAGGGGTTATAGCCTGGCTGGTCGAATTTTATTGGAATGAAAATAGGGTAAGAGTGAGGTATGGCGCACTCCAGAACCTGGTTTAACCCCAGCAGCCTTTATGTCACTGACCATTCCAAGGAGGTACCCATATTGTCACTGACCATTCCAAGGAGGTACCCATATTTCAACCGTTTGAGTTTGCCATTTCGCATACTTTGCTCTTTTCTATCCTTGTGATTGGTGTTTGTTTCAAATACGTGTGTTTGGTTGATTGATTGTGTTCTGTGAATTTTATATTTCCCTCTTGACTTTTATACCATAATTTGTTTCTGACTCGAAATAGTTTATGGATCACATTTAGTGATACTTACAGTTTTAAACTGTAAACATGATTCTATTACACTATTTAATATATTGCGTCCCATGGATCAAGGCGATACAAACCGTGGGAAAATATTCAAGTTCATGATGTGTTTGAGAAACGTTGACAAACTTCTTAACCAGTTCAATCAATTAGAACCTAGAATTGAAACTCAAGGTCACAGAAACACCAATGTTGGTTGGACAGTTAATGATCATATGTAACAAAAGTGCAAATTTCAAATAAATCATTTAGATAGTATTCAAGATGTTTTGGAGACACTCTGTCAGACGTCATACCCAAACAATGACGTCGCTCAATCGCCTTCCAACGAAACTAGTCAATAAAACCCCCGTTATTTTTCTGATAAATACAATCAAACGTTTGTGACAAAATAGTGAACCAATTTGGAAGTTTACAATTTGATAACACAGTAATTGCAGTAACTTCTGTTCTATTTTCAAGGTAAATTAAAGGTCCATAACTGTATTAAGAAATCTAAAAGCTACCATCGAACGGATTCTAAATATCTGCCAGTATGTTAATGTTATTAATACTTCACACTAAACGATATGGTTTAAACCCTACACAATTCAAGATAGTTGTTGCAATAACCATATTTTCTAAGTAAATTAAGGGCCATACCTCTATTCCAAAATGGCAAAACAATTTGATGTATCATAAATATTATTAACATATACTGGTATCCTATTTGTATATAAAATTTCCACCCAAAATGTTTTTTAGTTTTCAACAAAACTTGATTAATTAAAATAAACTCAACACAAACATGTATTTTCGTAGATAATCAGGGGCCATAACTCTATTTAGAAAAGGCAAAGGTACACATTGATCGTAAGGAAGTGATGTCTGTTTGATATAAGGCTTTACAGCAATTTTATTTAAAATCCAAAATAAGATAAAGACACCTTGAACCTAAGCTTTACTCAAAATGTGCATTTTTGTTAAGTAACTCAGGGGTCATAACTCTATTCTGAAAAGGAGAAAATCGATCTTGCTCGTAAGAAAGTGACATCTTAACGATATAACATTTTACAGTAAAGTTGGTTTTAACCGAAAACAATTTACAGAAGTTATTAACAACGTGCATGAAAGCTTTAGCCAAAAGGTGTATGCCCGTCCCTCCCTCCACCCATCTGCTCGCCATCTTCAATCCTTAAAACGCTTTTGATTTAAAAAAAATAAATTGTAAATTGCATTCGGCATAAACAGAATATAATTAGGCGTGCATATGTCTTATTTATGTACAAAACAAAATCATATCGCTAAAATATAAACTTGTACACCTTTTTTCTTTGAATATCAATATTTTCTTATCACTTATGGGCTTCCGTAGAAAATGCGTTGGTGTTACGAAATGCAAAGAATACCATTGATCCATACAGTGGTTTCGTATAGAGTACAGTTTCTGCTATTGATATGCAAAAAATCACGAGTATATCTTTCCGGGTAAACCAAAAGTGTTTTTTTGCACGATACGAGAGGTTGGGTCCCAGCCTAAATGTGACATTATAAAATATATTAATGAGTAATGAATTGCGTTAATGACACAATTATAACTCTTTGTATAATATAATACAAAGTAGCATTAAAGCCAATATGTGATGATTTTCTTTCGAAAATATTCTTTAGTTTGCCAAAAAAATGTTTCCGATTCATTTGTTGCTAAGCAACTACTACGTTGCTAAGCAATGGTTTAACATTTCCGGTCTAAATGTATAAATGTCTAAAATGAATTCCAAATATAGTTCTATGATGCAACCAATGGAACATTGTTAAGAACACATTTGCAACAGTTCCACAAGATATTTCCCCATTCAACCCGCCATGCATGTAAATGGAAATATCTAATCAGACTAATGCAATTCCGTCCGTCTACGCCGCAATGAATGGCGGCTGTGGAAATGGCTTCTTTTTAAAAAGCTCATTTAATTGAGATCAGTCTGGTTAACTTAAATGTGGTCGCCCACGACATGTGCATGGAACTGATTGTATCCACTCATTGTTTCAAGGCAACTCTTTTATGTTGGGTGCCTTTCTTTCATTCATCCTTGATATTGCTGTTCGTTTTAAATGCGTGTTTTTTAATTGACTGTGTTCTGTGATTGCTGCATTTCCTGTTCGACTTTTATAACTTCTTTCACAGAATACATATTTTTCTACACATATACTCCTTGATATAATTCCTGGTGCTCTTTTTGTTTATCTAATACTCTTTAATATATTTCGATGTGTTCGTTTTGTAAATCTAATCTGCAAACACAATCAATGGACAGTCTTACAAATTACAAAATAAAACATAGATGAAAACATACTACATATTTACACCTCCGCTGTATTTAAGGTAAATATTCAGGAAGCATTTTAGAACAGTGTCACGTGGATATTAAACTCTTTATTATAACGTGATAGCTTTTGATTCTCACATAATTTAGTTTTAAGTTCCGGTCATTGTGTTGTATCTCACATTGTTTGTAATTTATAGCGCAGCTTCACCAGAGATTAGCTTTCGTTTCTATTGCTACCTTACCTTTCCAATTTGATACCCCTGTTGTCAACCCTTTTCAGTTTTAAATGTAACCTGTTTAAACCCCCAGGGGCCCGTGTTTTGCCGCTGACCGTTCCAAGGCGGTAGCCATATTGTCAACCCTTTTATGTTTGTGATGTCGTGTCTAGCCTTTTAGTCATCTTTAAAAGTGATGTTTGTCTCTATGCGAGCTTTTGTTTGACTGTGGTCCTTGAATGCAGCATTTCCTGATCGGCTTTTATATCTACTGTTTATCCTTGTCATTAGTGTTTGTTTTGAGTGCAAGGTTTCGTTTGACTGCGTTCTGTGAATGCTACATTTATTATTGACGTTTATATCTACATTTATCATTTGACGTTTGTTTCTACATTTATCATTTGATGTTTGAATCTACATTTATCATTGACGTTTATATCTACATTTATCATTGACGTTTATATCTACTTTTATCATTGACGTTTATATCTACATTTATCATTTGGTGTTTGTATCTACATTTATCAATTGACGTTTATATCTGCATTTATCATTTGATGTTTGTATCTACATTTATCATTTGACGTTTATATCTACATTTATCATTTGATGTTTGAATCTACATTCATCATTTGACGTTTATATCTGCAACGATCATTTGACGTTTGTATCTACATTTACAATTTGACGTTTGTTTCTACATTTATCATTTGAAAATTGTATCTACATTTATCATTTGACGTTTACATTAACATTTATCATTTGACGTTTGTATCTACATTGATAATTTGACGTTTTGTTTCTACATTTATCATTTGACGTTTGTATCTATATTTATCATTTGATGTTGGTATCTACCTCTTCTCCAAGAAGTGAAAACGGGGTTGGCTTGGATATGAAATAAAAACCTTATTTCGGCTTAAAAAGTTTGCAATTTTAAACAGGTTATCTCATTTTATTCATTAAAAAAATATTTTAAACGTGTTTTATTGACGAAATAGCCGTTATAAAATCCTGCTTATATAAGCTTTCCCATCCCTTAATGGAATAAAGACGGGTAATGTTACCGCATACCGCTGATCTAGTGAATTGAACATGCGGTACAACTTAAACAGGACACAATACAGAAATGCATTTACATAGGTACTGCCACGTTTGGTTACTTAACATTGTTTTAAGTACCGTTTTCTTGCAGAGCGGTTATTAAAAGTATTGCAATTTAATTATTTTCAGATCGTATTTTCTACTCGAGTAAGAAAAACATTTGTCTTCATTTCAAGGGCTTATTTAATTTACGGAAATTTAACTCAGGATTCCTATACGTCTTCTTCAAATAATTCAATTAAATATTTGTGCATTGTATCAAACAAAGCACAATAATGAACATCACATATTTGTTCCGCGGATTTTCGTTCTGATGTACTCTTTAGAAGACCACCTGGTAATTGTATTAAATACTTATATATAGTGCTATTTGAGACCGTGTATCGAATAGAAAAAGACACATAAAAGTAGAACAGGAAAAGTAGCAGTTAAGAACGACAGTCAACCACAAACACACACAAAAACAAAGAACAACTTTAAAGATGAATAAAAGGCAAGATTAGACATCACAAACACAGAAGGGTTGACTAGGATAACCGCCTTGGAACGGTCAGTAACAAAAAAAAGCTGGGATTTTAAATCAGGTTCTTGTGGGCACCAAACCTCACTCTTATCCTATTGTCATACCAATAAACGTGACAGTGTAAAAAAGATATCCTAGCCAGGTTATAGTCTCTAACATACAAGGCAGCATTAATAGGGAATATAAGTAAAACACCTAAATGACCATGTACGAGTATATACAATATAAAATAACAAAAGCATATAAAGCCACAAAGTAAATACTCAATGACTTGGCAGAAGCTAGAGCAATAAGAGAACAAACCGTTAAGGTCTCACAACACAGTACACTTTTACTATGTTGGCCTATATGAATAAAGTTTACTGGGCCATTTCGAACCTAATGTTTCCAAGCTAAAAGTCACTTATTTATGAAACACAGTCATTTGCCCACACAAAAATGTACAAAATATGGTACGTTGACCAGGTTTTTTTTTTTTTAATTGGAGTGGTGGCAACCTTTGCACTATTTTGGGATTTTACTCCAGAGTTTGTACCAGAATTCCTATACTGCTTCAACCCCCATAAAACTGTCATATTCTGGTGCCAGTGTCGTCTAATAGCTGCACATCCAATTTCAGACTGTGTTCATCTCACCTGCAACAGCAATACATATATCTGTCAGCAACTATTAAAAATATTTAAAACCGAACAACCCACTACTACTTTTTATGGCGCAAGTTTTATCTACAGTGGCTTTCAAGGGAGCTAACTGTGTAGTGAGACCTTAAGGTCGAACTTGAAATGTAGCACTCACAGAACGCCGTCAACAAGAAACACTCATTCAAAACAAACAACAATTGCAAGAATAAACTCAAATAAAGTATGCGAAACTAAAAACAAAAACGGATTGACAACTGAAGTACCACACTAGAAACAAACACGTAGATCTGTCTTCAACGATAACTAACTAGAAAAGACTAATCTATAAACATTTAACATTAAGTGAGAAAATTACAGCCTTCAGCTTATGGAAATGTGATCTATACACATCGAAAGTTAAAGGGATCCGACAGGTATCCTGACCATTTTACAAATACTTTGTCAAAAACGGATACGACCTTAGGTCAGTAGATGCATGAACATTTATCCCTTATAATTTAGTTCAACCTTAGGTTTCTCTCAGAATGTATACAGAATATATTTATTTACAACAACATTAAAATGTATCTTTATATAATTTAATTAGATAGTTTATACAGGAATTACGGTGGTATCGAATCACATTTTGTTCAACGACTGCTGGCAGCTCATAGCATGATAGTTCCTACTGTTATTTGGCATGATTGAATAAATCAATATAAATCCTCCAATTGCGTATAGTTTGCTTTCTTACTATACCTTCATAAGTTAAAACTAGCTTTTTATTTTCAAAATAGAGTTGTTTACGGTGGTATCGCTTCACTTCCGGTAGTATCGAATCTCACGTTCTGATGATGTATGCAGGCCGGGCTGGCTGCTATCAATCTCTACCCAGAGTACACTCGTTCCTCATTTGACTCTGTCAACGTCAAAGGAAGTAGGGCGAACGGTTAGGTCACGTGCTTATTCAAAAAAGTTATGACGATGTTTATAATAAATCCTTTTGCGTGATCTGCAAAGATAAAATATAGACCTATATTAAATAATTTCAATTTTTATTTCTATGAGTTAATTGTTTTTGTAATTTTCTGCTATCTAACTTCGGTTTGAAATGTTTACATATGCGTATCGATTGAGGAGACCTAAGTACGTATTATTTTTGTAGTAAAATAGTCCCGATTAAAACTACATTGTTTTCATGCATTATTTCAAATCTTGCAACATCTAATTTGCAGATATTCTGAAAATTATATTTACACAAGAAATAAATAAGTTTCAGGCAAACATATTCCAATTTAAAAGGTTTTACCAAAATCTTGTAATTTAGTAATTAGCAGAGATATATGTGAGTGCAAGGAACGATAAATCTGCATGGAGATTGGGCTGCTATATTTCTCGAGGGGTGATCTCAAAAGTTTAAAAAAACATACTAAGCTATTTTAACATATAATTATTAAATTATTAATCCAAGTGTTTTAAAGTTACATGTCATTAAAATGTATCAGTTTTGCCAATCTAATTCAAATCAGTTTGTTGATATAATTATAAACACAGGATTGTAACCATTTTAAACATACTGTACAACTAACTTGAACATACTATATAGAACATAAATAAGGACTAATTAATGTAGCACTAGCATATACGCACACATTACACAGGGGCGTAGCTAAAATGTACGCAATAAACGGAGCTGCGTACACACAGAGACTGCACAAATAATAATAATAAAAACATTTAAAATAATGCAAGAAAAAACATGGGTGAGGTTGGATAACAATTCAAGCTCAGTCAACAAAGTTTCAGCCTCGGATGTTGGGAAATACTCCTAAAATGCACTACAGAGTATATACGGTGTGTGTGGGGGGTTGGGCGGGGAGTCTCCGGATCACTAGCATGATTTGTCTCGTGTATACACTAAACAAACACTCTAGCTACGTCCCTGTGCATACATACACCCATGCAAAAACACACACACACACAAAACAACAACAGCACTAGTACATCGAGTCGACAATGCCTATTACTGTTCCTTTGAGCTGTAACAATGAAATTTCTGCTAATGAAACTAACCCACCAAATAACGTCAAATTTACACTAAAAAACATTTATTAAACTCTATCCAGGTATTCAGGTCATATATTAACGTTTATAAGGTAGGGGGTTATATGTGTAAGAATAAATAAAGAGCACAACATAGAAATAAGTAAGACAAAAATCGTGCTTTGGGTGGGTGGTTGAGGTCTTGTGGGGGACTATAGGAGTTAGAATAAATAAACAAAACAATTACAAAAAAATATCGACTTTGGGTGGGTGAATGTGTGTGGGTGTGTTGGAAAAAAAGGATGGATACTAGCAGAATTAATAGAAATACATTGTATTTATCTTTATTCATTCATCTATCCTATCTTTTTGCCTCGTCAATTATGTGATTGTTTTTTTTTGTATGGTACAGTTTTGCTGATGGTAAACAAATTCACAAATTCACAAAACAAATAATAATATGTACCATCCGGACATTCAATCAACCAATTATTAATTATTATATGTTAATATTTCGACCCTGAATCAACATATCATCAATTATGAACTTTTTTTCATGCATTAATGTGTTTTGAATGCCAAAAAGTATATCAGCTATATTTCCTTTACCCAATTATTTATATGTGTTACAGGTTGCAAAGATCTGAACAGTTAATTAACAATACTGTACATCAAAAAGAAATATAAACTTTAATACTGTTGTTTTTGTTTCGCCGATAATGTTCCCCGTATTTTGCGCCAGTCAGCTGATCTCAAGACACACCGGACAGGTGTATGTATGTCACTGATGTTACTGATGCGATATTACTTCGCAATTTCTTTGGCTATATGCTAAAGGTGTCAGACAAGTCAAAATGTACGTCCAGGTCGTAGGGTGCTAAAATAGTTCCTTGAATAAATTCTAACCTAATGTTAAAGTATTATATCTGTTGTCATGAATAGTAAGTATTTTACTGTGTTTGTCAGGATTATTTCTTTGGAGAGTATGAGCACAGAGGTTAGGTAGAGCTGTGGTTTTGACCAGACATTTATTTCAAAACACGCATAGTGTGAATGCATGACGCGAAATGTTGAAATGCTGAATCGGTGTTTTATTCCAGATATGGGACCGTTTCTAGCCAAATGTGTTTAAATCACAGAATAAAAGAACTTGTGACATAGCCTATATTGCACTGTGTTAAATGGGCTGATTTTCACCGTTCTGATACCTAAAGTTACACGGTAGTTTTATCTGTCGGAAAAGGTCAAAGGTCCCTTCACCAATATGCAAGTCTGCAGAGTAGCGTGTCAAACAATTAAAACCCACATTTAAAAGGGATTATACAACAGCAGGGATTTAATTGAGGGTAAAGCACCTGCTTATTTGCGGGAAAATTGAAATCTCGGAATTATTTGTTTTTTTTAATTCCACTTGCCCGGGACAAACATTGCCCGCTAGCAAAAGCCACTTGTCCCGGGCGTCGGGCTATCGGATTTGTGCAGCACTGTACCGTGGGTGTTATGGGGAGGTGGGAAGGGGGTCTTATAGATGAAGAATAAATAAGCAAACATCAAAGAAAAATAATGAATAATAAAAAAGCGGGGTGTGGCGAGGTCTTGGGGGCGGTTGTAGGGGAATGTAACGTATTTATACTTATTGGAATTGTACGAAAATGTACAGGTCTGTCTGCGAACATCCGTCTGGACAGGCAATGGCAACAGTATAACACGCTCCACGTTCGTGGCGCGGCATACGCGTCATAAAACCGTTATTAAAAACCTACTCTCTATTCAATCATTGAACACGGGTGTCCCTAATATATTAAAACCCCTTTGTTAGGCCATCCTAAATAAATAGTTTGTTTCCCTACCCGGGATTTCGTAAGTGGTTAAGTGGGTAATTAAGAAAAATATATTAAGACCAGGGGCGTAGCATGACCTGTTTTCAACATACTCCACATACAACGTGCGAAAGGCAGAGTGTAGAGGGGGTTTGGAGTAGGTGCACCTCTTCCACAAGCGGGTTCGCGGGTCCTCCCCCAGATATATCTTTTTCATTTTCGGACCATAATGGTGCTCCTACAAGCGATATTTCTCAGGAATATAAACATTTTATGCTGGCAAAAAAATAATAACTTTCCACCCTTACCCGTCCCACCTCGACCCCACACAATAATGCCCCTCTGAGTTTTATTGCATTTTAAAACTCTCTAGAATTGGTTTCGTTTTATTTTTTCCAAGTTAATCCCGGGAGTAAAGGGGTATGCCACGCTATGCCCCTGTAGACAGTAAACACTTAATGCAATTAAAGAAAACTATTATATAATAGTAAACAAAAAGTGTTGATCTAAAATTGCTATAAACATTTTAGGAATGGTCTTTTGAGTGGGTAGGTAGGAAAAACCCCACCAACAATTGCTTATGTAGTCGACAGTGGACCTCGATTACGTGCGTAACACCCTGCCACCTGTCCTCCGTTTTAACATTGGGTTCCCCTCTCCTCCCCCTCTTCCACCCCAAAACATACACACACAACCAACAACGCCTACAATTACAGTGTATATTTATATAAACAAAAATGACAATCAAATGATTAAATTAACACTTTATCAATTGAGAATGGTTCCAGAAAATAATACCTCTAAAGCAAATTTGCGATGACCCCGATTTTCAGCTGTGCACTGTTGACAATGACAAGGCCGCTATTTTAACTGATTCGATATCTGCCAAATGACATGCATTTGTTTATGTGTGAAATATTTCTTACCAGGAAGCCAAATGTTTTGAATATTTTATTGAAGTAATGGATATATTGTGCATTGTTTGAGGTAAGTTACCTTTGTCAATGTGTGATTCATCTTTACGCTGCAGATGCACGAACTAATGTTATAGGTCTAATTACACTAAATCAACAGGATGTGCTCGCCTGGTGCAGTCGAAAGTAGTTCTGTATTAAAGAGTGCTAATCTTTTTTTCTTTAAAAACTTTTTTAGTGCTGGTTCCTGTTATTTTTTGGCTATAACTGTATTCTGGACATGTTGTTGATATTTGAAAATGCAGCTCATCATGTTTTTGACAGTTTTTTATATAAATTTGAGAAGTGAAGTAGACAGGGTATGAAATTGCAAGGGGTAAAAATAGTGTTGACCTTTGACCCGGTGTTACTATACAACTGAAGAAATGTTTCTTAGAAGGTATTAAACCCCCTATTTCCTTGTTGATGTTTATAGCAGACATGTTTATTTGCATGATAAAGTAAGGTTCCCAGAATTCTAACGAGGTTTGAGTTTTTAACAGGTTGTCAACTTTCCTACTTTACTATGGAAGGGCAATGGAGACTCATTTACGCTATTATAACCTATATTCAAAAACGCGTTCGATCCGTGTCAACAGCTGCTTGTGTGGATTTTTTTGTTGACCGCCATACGAGTTGAAAAACACGACTTATTTTGCTGAAAACCCTATATGTGTGTTTGTCAATATGTATTTAATATAATGAACATGAAATGAATGATAAAGCATTTTATATTGTTTTATTGATGAAAACTATTTCAACTGATTCGATACTACCGATGATTCGATACCACCGTAAGCACTGTATGTATTTTGGTTGTTAGAGATTTACTTTGGTGGGGCTAAAATTTATTTACACTCTGTCTTGTCAATTAGGGCCCTATAGACACGAAACTATCAAGGTTGTGTACACATAAACTCTATTTAAGCTTAACATTAGGCCTAATTGTGTATTGGCCGTATCAAATAGGTAATCATATTATGTTAGTGTATTGTCATGTTGATTAACTAGTAGATTTGCGATTGGGTACTAAAGTTTCAATCGGATCATTTTGAAATAGTCATTGAGAAGAATTATGAGGGTTAGCCTCATATTGTAACTGATATATACGTAAACGTGCATAGTTTTGTATGCAGAAAGACTGCTAGAAAATTATCTAATGAAGACAATACTAAGATATACATAGTTTAGAATACCACTCCTTCGTTGATGTTAAGGGACGGGCTTAAATATAAGTTGTGAGAACATGTTTGTATTTTGTTCAATATCTCGAACATTGTTTTCTCATACCGGATAAGGCGATCCACGTTTTACATGGGGGAAGGAAAGTTTTTCTTGCATACCGGATAAGGATATCCGTCATTTTACGGGGCTAGATATTTCCATCTCACCCTAGGGTCGAGATAAAATTCACGCGCGCCAACATCCGGTATGCAGGAAAACAACGTTAGTAGCTGGCGGCGTCAACGCACAACATGTCTCTGATATCATAGATCTACGTACCTGTATATCCATGCTGATATGCAAGAAAAATAATCTGTCATGGGTATTCGGTTCAGATAGGGAATTCCAAAGATATAAGTGTTCCCTATCTTCACCGGGTACCCATGAAAGATTCTTATAATCTTTATGGGTAAAAATAAAATTCACGCGCACACCAACATCCGGTATGCAGGAAAATGTGCAAAACGTTAGTAGCTGGCGGCGTCTCTGATACGCAAGAAAAAGAATCTATCATGGGAATTCGGTTCCGATAGGGATTTCCAACCGTCAGTATAAGTGTTTTTATCGGAACCGAGGCTCTTTTAATCGGAACCTCGGCAGAGGCTCGGTTTCCCTATCTTAACCGGATATCCATGAAAGATTCTTAAAGTATTATATGCTTGAAAATTAATCCATGTCAGATAAGAAATAAAATATACCCATCGGGTGTACAACGTACGAGATCAAAACCTAGTGTTTGTAGCTTGATAAACACCAAATCCATCGCTGATCTTCAACTCGCGCCTTTCAGGTATAGATCTGGAACAAAAAAGAACCGAGAATTTCGATAAATATAATTTGCTTCTTATTACGGTGCCTGACCCATTTTTCTACAGTCGCTTAAATCATGATTTATATTTTGACTTTTAAGAGTAAAACTTACTGAAGACAGGATCCATTGGAAGCAAAATGAACAAAAGAGAAAAGTCGCAGACGCTGTTTCATGAGGTATTATAATGTGCAACACATCTTACGTCCCCTAGCCCCGGCTTAAACGTCATTCTACTTTAAAGCCACAAAGATTGGACTTGATGATCTCAAAGGACCAGTTAGTAATGATACTATCGAATGATTGATTATTTCTAAGGTTTATAGTCGAATTGTAGTCGGGGCGACTTTTATAGCCGTCACACAGGATTAAACAAACGCTAGTGTGAATGTTAATACACATACAACTATTCGCACTTTTACAAGCGTACTATACGATTATTAATTCCCTCGTGTTTTGTTCCTTCCAAATAGTTTGAAAACTTCATTTGCTTGCCATTGTTTATTGTAATGTCGTATGGGCTCAGGTTATCTAAATTATAAGATCACTATTAGAGTTTACATTTTGAATTAAATGTGTTTAATATAGATTATTTGATATCGCCATAGTGTGAGTAATTGGATATAATGATAATTTGGATATAATGATCATTTGAATATAATGATCATACTGTATGAGCATTATATCTAATGATTCACACTATGGCGATATCAAATAATTCCAAAAGTTACAAAATCCTAGAAAAACTGTCCAACGGTTTTCCGTCGGGAATTTTCAAACATGGTTTCTTGTTTCAGCCTTCAACATAATAAACTAAACATTACTATCCCCAGTGCTTCTCGTGGAATGGAATTACATACTGCATTTATAATAGATGAAGTAATAGATAATATATAATGATTATCTATTTCATTCCTCAAGTGACTGGCAATTTCTGACAACAACCAACGACCAAAAAATAAAATGTTCTTCGCACTTTTAGCGGGCTAAAATTTGCATTTAGACAGACGTTCAAGTGGGGTCATAATTCACACCCCTCTGATCAAAATATCTGCAGGTCCAATTTCGCCTTAGCCCTGTTTCGGCTTCTACGCCTATGGATTGTGTTTGTAGCCCTATTATCAACCTTTTCATTTTTGTAATGTCATGAAATAGTGAAAAAGTTGTTTGTTTCGATGAGTGTTTTTTGTTTACTGTGTCCTTGAATGCTACACTGTGGTCCTTGAATGCTATATTTCCTGTTAGACTGTTGCATCAGCTTTGTGTGTGGTTTCATTAATGTTAATGGTGATGGATAATCTTCCTCCAGATCATTGACATTCTACTTAATTACCTCTGAATTTCACTCGGTTGTTTTTGACATATTCCCGTGGTAACTGACCGTACCAGCGAAATAATAAAATTCAACAGAAAATATATCTTGACATTATAAAACGAACACAAAAAACGTATTTGTTCATGCGCATTAAATAACGTTAAAACTTGTTGAATGATGTTCTAGCTCCGGCTAAATTCAATAGTTATACGTACGGACAATCATTAAATACGACCAAATGATTATTAAATATGACCCTTAGGAGTGTTCGATAGTGCGACATCAAGTAAACATCAATTTAGTCTTCCTCGATAACCAAGAGCATGCGTGAATGACTGTATGCCCGTATGCTAATTGCTGTGGAAATAACGTACTAGTATGGTTTAAAGAATAAAACATACCCATATATCTATTAATCGGTCTCCTGTCCGCCTAACTCCCGTCCGGCGAGAGCTAAATTGTCTATATTGGGTTTGTCGTGACCAAGCCAGGTATATACACTTAATCGATTTCAAGTCTCAAAATGTCAATTGCTAAATGATGGTCGAACAATTATGCACTCAGAGAAGAATGGATCATTTTGCCGTTTAACTTGATGTTTGACATTTTCTTTTTTATAACGAGCTAAATATTGTCGCTAATGGCTGGCTGGACAGAACATAAATATTTATGACGGTAATTTAGTTTGCGACGCACCGTTTTTGATGATGTATGCACACATCTTCTGCCGCTACTCGCAGTGGTGTTATAGTGAAGATTAGTGCACCCTACAACCTGGTTAACGACTCCACACCCACAGCGGCATTTGTTTTTGCTTGTACCTCTGTTGACAATTCATTTATGTTTGTGGTGTCGCATACTTTGCCTGTATGTATCCAGGTACTGTATTGTTTGCATGTTTTTGAATGGCTAAGTTCTGTGGATGCTACATTTCCTGTTCGACTGTTGTATCTAAGTTTCATGAGTATAACGTCGATTTCTTTCTCACCAAACGTTGAATTAGATTAAATTAGCAAAACAAGAACAAACTAGTAATGTGTCCATGGGACACGGATGCCTCCACTGAAAGTAATCAGCGAAAAACGTTAAATTTGACGAAAAAAAACATATTTTTTTCGATACGCAATGCACATCTTGACATCATAGGTAAGCGTCCTTTAATGTTTCGAAACAATCGGTTGTAAACTGAGGGAGGAATAGACACACCTGATGTTTTAACGTAAAAATTGACGAAAAAATCGATATGCACATCTTGACATGATAAGTACGCATCCTGTAAAGTTTTGAAACAATTGAATGGAAACAAACAAACGGACAGACAGACAGACAGACGGGACGGACATAGCTAACGCGATATGGCCTCTCACCATTCGGTGATGGGGGCATAAAAAGCAAGATTATCGATTTAATTTGTCTGATAGCAGATTTAGATTTCTTGCATACCGGAAAAGGATATCCGTCATTTTTCCGGGGCTAGATATTTCCATCTCACCCTATGGTCGAGATAAAACTCACGCGCACCAACATCCGGTATGCAAAAAAACATGCAAAACGATAATAGCTGACAGCGCCAATGCACAATATGTCTCTGATATGCAAGAAAAAGAATCTGTCATGGGTATTTGGTTCTGATAGAGAATTAAAACCATCGGTATACATGTTTTAATCGAAACTTCGGCAGAGCCTCGGTTCCGATAAAAACACTTCTACCTCGGGTTAGAATTCCCTATCTTCACCGGATACCCATGAAATATTCTTATAGGGTTAAGAGTTCACGAGATGCGTGGGGCAAACTAATTACTGGAAGTAGTATGTGTGTGTCGGATTGAACTGATTATTGCAATTATAGTAATTAAAATACTTTAACATTTGTTTGCCACGTTTTTATCTGCATGTGAAGCTTTTCTTCCAGCAGAATCCGTGGGTTTGTTAAATGAACTGAAATTGACGACAACGCTCATTGCAGTTTTAAAAACCCCATTTTTATTTACAAACTGGGTACGATCTTTGTCATGTTGCTTCAATACCTATTGCCAACAATTAACATGTCGCCAGTATTTAGATATCTCCGCCCTTTTGTTTATGTCGGAGTATATTGACAATAGGTTTTATGATACCTCACGCTTACACTCCTGTATAAATTGCCCATACCTTAGCGTGAAGCAATTTTTGCTGTTCCCCGGTAAACAATGTTTACTTTTACACGAAAGTGACGTCACGGGAAGTATAAAAATAGGTTTTGGGTTTTTCCAATAACGACACGCTTTGGCAATTGGAAATCGGTGGAACCTTATTAAAATACAGTTAAAGTTATGTCAATCGTAAGACGCTTGGTTTACCAAACGACAATGAAAAATGTGGCGAGCAGATTTGTTACTTTAAATCAAAACTGGTATAAAAATATAAATTCAAAAAAAAAAAAAAAAAAAAAATAATTGCGATTTTCCCCCCTCGTATCAGGTGGGAAGCAGAGTGGTTTTTAGCTCCGCCGTCCACTTATCATAGCAACACATGACAACGAAAAAGTAGTACGTCATTTTCCGTCAACGTCAAAAAAAAGTGAAACAGCCGCCATTTTCTTTTTTCTAAACGCGTAATCTGGAAGATTGTAACAAGTTTACATGATTAAAATTTTAGTTCCCTTTTAAGTTTCGTCATCTTCAGCTGTATTGACTTTTAGATGCTTTACTGCGCGAGAAATTTCGAGATTCACCCATTTAAAATTCCGAAGCGAGGGGAAGTAACTCGTAAGAGATGTCATTGTTAAAATGCGCTTAAAAATGGTAACACTTGTGTTCTTTTCTAATGAAATACAAGGAGATACTAAAAATATGTTGTTTAAGCTTAAATAGTACATGGCGTGTACTACATGTTACGAACATCATGGTATTTCTTTATAAAAATTACACGCTAAAACGATAAAATGTTCGACTCGGCACTGTCGGTCAAAAAATATAACGAGTGTAAAGTCATTTGAACGTCTACAGGTGCGTATTCGGTATTCGGTGAAGGGGCTCACACTAAGTCTGAAAAGTAGTCTGTAGCCTATATTTAAAAAGGCTGACCGCTGTTCAGCTTCTCGTTGTGCATTTTGATGGCCAATCTGGAATTATGGAACTCAACTGGCCACCCGCTAATGTTTTTTTATTTATTTTTTATTGGCGAGTATCACCATATGCAGCCATATTTAATATCAAAATATACTAAAACAAAGCTGCAGTCCAATTTATTTGGTTATCCCTCACCGGCCCGTCACCATCACCCACCCCACCCATAAAAAAAAAAAAAATGCGGATCTGGTCAGGGTAGGTGTCTCATTAGAATCGCGGAAACCGCCCTACTCCTACTTTTGCTTATTAAACATGCTCGGAGAATAGACTTCGATATATAAACTTCAGATAGGAGGATTTATGTCCGCTTACGATGGACGAGGCTAAACACACTGAAGAAACTCAGTGGCGCCGTTGTCTTGAACCCGGATCCTGTGCTTTTAAGTTTTTAAGTGCACCGCATTGTCCGCTACACCGACACTTGACAAAACAAATATAACGGCTTAATATGTCAAACTAGTATAGACATGGAAATATCAGTTTCCAGATTGTTATTAGTGGGAAGCGGTCACTAAGTCGACCTTGAACTAGAAGTGTGTTCCATCACCCAGGAACACTTGCTTCGCCTGCTGACAGTGCTGTTTGCTTATTTCCAAGGTTAGGTTGCAGGTTAGGCTGATAAATAGGGCATAACCTGCCAAAATGAAAGTCAGAGGTATTGCACATGTGTAACAACATCCATTGAGATGAAGACGTTGGTGAAGTTTCATGAACACAATTAAAATACTTTTCAATTGATGGCCAAGGTTAGGTTGCAGGTTAAAGCATGACAAAGTGATCGATAAGTGTCTGCCATTCTAAGCAGTAGACACAAAAATAAGTGTTCAGTTCTCATATGAATATATCCGTCATGCGGATATTTTTTATGCACTCTTCAACCCAATGAATTTTACTTGACCAGGCTAGACCAGTGACATTTGCTTTATCAGACGAGTACCGCTAAGTACAGCAAAACATGTTTCGAGATGCTAATTTCAAATTCAGTGCTCGATATACACTTCAAGATTGCCATCATCGGCCCATGTGTCACTTTAATTACAAAAGATCTATTTCAAAAGCTTGATTAAACAATAAATAAATTAAAATGACCTTGTGTTCCCAAAAGGCAGTTTTTCAGTTTCAGATACATGCATGACTGTACGCAAATGGAAACTTTTTTTTACATACAATGTTGATCCAACTGAACCAAAGAATAAATAATACAATATTTTATATATATTATATTTATAAACTAAACATCTATTAAATACTACAATAATGAAATTTACTTCATACTTACAACATACTTACAACAAAAAAATCAATGTCATATATGGCCTAAAATGTGTTAAAATGATGTAAAACACCAAAAGTGTTTTTGAATGTGAGCATCTACTGTCAATGTATGACATTGTATACATTTGGTGTTTTTTAACAGCTTTACATATTATATAGTCTCTGTGAGGTATAATTATGTTCATTTTGGTTCTTTAAAAAAATAATGTCTGCTTAGTCCTCGGGATTGCCAAACAGAAGTCACCATCATGATCAGGCGAACACATCTCAAGCGGGATACGCAGTAACAAGTATATACTGTAACGCATAAGGCCGAAGAAAAATTAACCGCGTTTCTGATTTGGCCTAATAAAATGAATATATTTCCTTGAGTTTAGAATCTTGCGATCACAGTATTGTCAACTTTTTTGGTTAAATCCACGTCTTCCAGGGTTGCATTGGTATTTGAAGAAAGAAGGGCATCTGGAAACCAGATGATGCGTCTCTGAAATGAACAAAACAAGTTGTTAAAAAGGATGGATTGGTGGTACAAAATATATAAGCCATATGATATATGCATGGAATTTCACATGAATCAACAGAGTGTCCTGTTATTTTTAAAAGGATTTTAACTTTGGCTGTCGTATATACCGTATTTCCTCTAACAGTAGCTCCCGGGCACTATGGAAAGTACGAAGGGGGGGGGGGGGGGGGGGTGGGGGGGCTAATATTATGATACAAATTTTCAATATATTTCACCTCCTTTCCCCGGACTGTTTCCTTATAGAATTACTGTACGGCGATCTTTTACTGTAACACCGGTATTGACTTAACCAAAACATGACTGTACCGAGTATATTACTGTCATCACTCTGTATCTATATGATACACATTTCTGTCAAACTTGACGATTACAAAACGGGTTGGTTGCATATGAATTAACCAATAATAAAAGATAAACTAAATAGTAAATTGAAAGGAACGAGATAAATAAAAGCGGTAATTGTATTGATGATGATAGCACTTTAAGGTTTATGTCATAGACCATACTGGTGTCGAAGGTAAAAAACTCCCGTAATCAAATCCATAAGCGGTAAAAACAGTGTGTTTTTTAGAAACTTTTAATTTAATCAAATCCATTAGCGGTAAAAACATTGCGTTTTTTAGGAACTTTTGATGATGGTAAGGTTTCTTAAAACAGGTGGGGGCTCTTCTAATAGAGGAAATACGGTATTAATATATAGGTAAATTGACATCACAGAGAAATGTGAACGTTTAACATCAACTTGTATGGGTTTTTGTGTGATAAATAGAATCTCACAAAATCATCTATTATTTTTTAAACTCTTCAGTAAACATTAAACATTATTTGATGCTCGACAAGCCGCGCATTGTATATTTTTGCCAACTCGTTTAATAAATCCGCACTCGATCATGGAAGATCAGCTATTATATCCGCCGAGAAATAAATATTTAATCATTATTCTCCCATCACTGCTAAAATCAACAAAATATTCTGAAGTATATGATTTTTTTAGGTCACACATAGATGAAATATTACATTTTTATATTGTGCCCGGCCTTCGCACAGTATAGGTTATTTAGAGCCGCCCCAGAGAGAGGAAAAGGATACATAGGAATCTGGGAACCGTGCCCTACTCTTATTATCGAATAGATTCCTGTTGTTCCTTAATGTGCTTGGAGGATAGACTGATACACGGGACCGCCCGGTTTACGTCCCCATCCGAAGGACGAGGTTAAGGGAAAGTGTGTTTCCCAAGAACACATCGACGGAAAGGATGAGATATGAAATGCCTGTATATTATTCTCTATAATTATAGTATAACTGTGTAATTTATATATTATTACTAATTGCTGATATTATTGCACCAATCATATATTTAAACCTATGGTAGAATAACGAAGACAAATAATACATCTAAATTTTAGTTAATTATATGCAAGCAGTTTTGAAGTGAAATTGATACGGGACTAATAAACTGTGATACTAATGTTCGACAAAATCTTCAAGATTGCCATATGTCCCTTTAAAGTGTCCTATTATTTGTAATTTAACTGGGGCGGTCTTTAATAATATCGCTGTAAAGTGACAACAGCACAGAGAAACTTTCATGTTGTATCATGTGTATCCATTGTTTTATGTGATGGAATTTCACAATATCTCAACAAAACAAACAAAAAAGTAAAGTATTCCAATGAGCTGGGACAATTATACTTATAGTTAGGCACTCCTCTTTTTTTTTAAAGTAGCTATCCCGCCAAATAACTACAAAATTGCACTAGAAAACCGTTTATCGAAACTCTATCCATATAACAATGTATATGCGCTGATTAAAAGTATAGGTTTATTAATAGGTTCTTAGAATACCCGTGATTGAATAACCGTAAAATGATGGTAACTCGTAATTCGACACTCCAGTTCTGGGTTTGGTCCGGCTGGTTAAAGCCGTTTATACTGTGTATGTATGAGTTTGGTTTCTCAAAATATGTAAGTTATATATATACTTTGTCATCAGTAGGTTTAGAAACAGTGTACATAATGTTTATAAAATTTGACTGTTGTTGGCGGGATGGCTACTTTAATGAGAATAATAAAAAAATCTGTACAAATCGGGTTCTCCCACTCAAATAAATCTACTGTTTCTCAAGCTTATCAAGCTTATTAAAATCTTCATTTATAAAAACCACGTTAAAGAACCGCAGAAATGTATTCCCGAATTTGGGGCGGCTCGAAATATTAACATTTGCTAGTAAGATAGATAGAGTAGCTTAGGTACATTTTTTTTGAATTCCACTCTCTGGGGTGGCTCGAAATATTGCCATATTATTAGCTTAATTAACCTATATCACTGGGGTCAAATATATTAAAGTTTATAGCTTTAGCTTACCCAGGGCTAGGCTAAGTCTCAGAGCTGGAACTTGGAGATGCCACTTGACAGAAGGTGGCAACATCTGCAAAGATCCCTGAAAGAAAATCAATTGTTGTTTTTATACATACATACCTACAGTAGATGTGTTAATCCTTTACAGTACTGCTGTAGCTATATGCAAACTTTGGGCAGTGTGTGTGTGGGGGGGGGGGGGGGGGGGGGGGATGCAAGGGCACCGATTTTGTGGGTGGGGAGTGGGAGTGGTGAAGGGGAGGTGGCAACGGTGCATTTCTGATCTGCGGTCATAGAGGGGGTATTTGGGACAAGGCCATTTATTTTTGGGGAACAACATTGAACATTTACTGTTATTGGTATATTTTTGTGGAACAATGGAACATTTCTGTTATTGGTAAATATTTTTAGGGAACAAGGGAACATATAATAAAAATAAATGAAAAATATTTTGGAGAACAAAGCAAAATATTTTTGGTGAACACTGGATCATATTTTCTGTGAACATAGAGTGATAGACCCAACTGGAAAGGGTCTCATCATAGAAATAATACATCAGTGCTATATTATAATAAATTTAACGGAGACACTATAAACATGAACATGCACTAAATAAAACACATTTATGGGTCAGTACCGAGTGCTGTACATACCTTTCATCCTTTGTTTTTCCTTCATGTCTAAACACCAAAGTTGTCGGTGTCCCTGAATCGAGGCGAAGGGACATGACTCTGTGGTCTACATGACATGACCTTGACAGAGATGTTCTACAGTATTTGTTACATCATTCACCCATAACAATAGTTAACACATGAATAGGTCTGTCTTTTTGCTCATTAAATCCTGGAATTGTGAAGTATTCACTTGCAATTATCCATAGTTCATTCAACCGTAATCAACACAACAAATTACTGCCGACTTGGCCTGTTGTGATTTTAATAAGCGTCTAGGCGGCTGATTTTTACCGTAAACATGCTAAAGGAAAGGGCAGAAAAAGTGTTTAAAAGGTTGACTTACTGACATTTTACTTCGGAGCAGGAAATAACTATATCCGGGAGTAGAAAATATTCATGTTATACGTTTCTGTTATTGATTTTAAGTTTTGCTTATTAGCTTGTAGCCGCCATTTGAATAATGTGTGTTTGAGTGAGAAAATAAGGTGACATCTTTCAAAACGGTCTCAAAAAATGGGTAGTCATGAATTTTGCCGAAATTTTCAGGAAAGGTAGTAGAGGTACTGATCTATCATTCCTGTTAATTTAAGCCAACATTAGTGACAACACAATTTTTTGTGACCGTTTTGAGAAATTGGCAATTTTGCAGTTTCAAAAACCTCAAAATTTCCGATCTCACATTTGAACAGCGATTTAGGCTATGCAAACTATGCCAATATAGTCAAAACGAATGCTATGGGGATGTTTAACGTATAAACATACTTTATTCATTGTCTGTGTTGTTTTGCATTCAAAATTGGCTTAAGTTAACGTTTTTTAAAAGACAACTGCAATTTCCGCGTAACTGCACGTGAGTGCAAATTGGGACTACTTCGTGTTAAAACACTTGAAACTCAAAAGTGAGTTATGCGGTGTGTGCGCGTGAAAAGCTTCAGCTGCTGCTGCACTGTATATTTAAATTTTAATCCAAACATTTGTTCGGTATAATAAAATAAATATTGCATCCCAGTGAGAGGTGACAGTGGATATTGTCCAAACTTCGGAAAAATGATGTCCACCTCGTCTTCGCCTCCGGTTGACATAATTATCCTCAGGTTGACAATATCCACTGTCACCCTCACTGGAAAGCCAATATTTATATAATATTATAATACAGTTGCACGTGCTTTATTATACTGTTGCACGTGCTATTGTTTGTCGGAGGTATAGTATTGGTTTGATTGGTTAACCTGGATAAATGATTGACAACTTGCGAAATGTTAATTGCATGTTGGCTTCATCAGATAATGTGAATAGATAGCTAGCACACAATGCACGAAAATTGGTGTAAATCCAACTTCTTGTCAGATGATGAGGCTCCAATGAAGGATGTTTATGTTATAAACAGTTTGACCATATCAACAAGGTAGATTATTTATTTTGTGTTTGAATTGATTTTTGATCTAAAATAGGAAAATGATATTTAAAATTCACTGCTAAGAGCTATAAAGAATTACATGAATTAAGTGGCACACGAACTACTGAGATAAAATAATGGAGAGCGGCGTAAGACTATTGATATGTATACCCATACTGTATAGATATAATGGGAAAGTAATAAAGAACAAGTGTCTTGTTAAATTTGGTACAGTAATTGTTTTATCTAGTATATTGTTTTAAAGGAAAATATATCAACTTTATTAAACCCTTCATGTAGTCCTCTGCTTAAAATACAATATCGATAGTTTCCGGTATTATATTAGATTCTGCTTACCAATCTCTACACAGACCTTGTCGTTCCTTGCATAACGGCCTCTGGAGAGATGTCCTGCTTACAAGTTAATTATTTCTGTGTTTCTTTATGCAGTATGAGTTTCGCACCTGAAATGAGACTGCTTCACGCAAAATCGCAAGCTCGCCAGTCAAAGCGTCACGTTGCATGTTTTGTTTGTTGTTTGTTTGCATGGTGTTTTACGTCATTTTCAACAAATGTAAGGTTATATTTGACGGTCGTTTTTTGTGTGGTGGAGGCAGACCACCACTTTTCCTGGGTAGATCCAGTACTGTACATCGGTAAGAATCCTCATTTACAAGTCGAGCTCCCAGTGGGATTCGAACTCACAGCGGTGAGAGGCGAAGGTTTACAAACGCAACTTCGTTAACCATTCTGCCACGGAGAAAGGTTTTCCGCCAGTCCATCAATTTCTCTAAAGTATACAGCTGTATGAAACGAAATCAACATACATGGACCTAACACAACTTATGGTGAATAGAAGCGTCGATTGCCATTGATTTTGTAAGATAGTTCTCATCGATGGATTGGTTGCTTCCGGTTATTTTATTTTCATTTCAATAGATTATAAAAAGGAGATCCCTTGAAAGCAACAAACACAAACGTCCGTCTGTCCAGGCGAGGTACTATAAAATGCAACACATCTTAGACCCATAGCACCGCGTTAAGCGGTATTCTACTTTAAAGCAACAACGATTGGGCTTGATGATACAAAGGACTAGTAAGTAATAACGCTACAGATCTGCAGTCGTGTCGACATTTAATAACCGCCAATACAGCACTAAACAGACGTTATGCCAATAAATACTAAAAGGAGAGCTCTTGGAACCAATTAACACAAACAAGAGAGAAAATTACAGACCCGGTATTATTGAGTCTGTTCATAAGATAAAACACCTATCCCGACCTCTAGCCCCGGCTTAAACAATATTCTACGTTAAAGACACACTGACTGGCTTAAGGATTCCTAAAGGACCAGTATGTAATGAACTACTGATGTTTGCTTTATATTTCCAGGGAGACAGAGTTACGCATAATCGTGTCGGTTTATATCTGATGCATTATTTAAAAGACTTTGGGATCACCTACTATGCAGTCATAAAGCAGTTTTGTAAAATAAAATCAATATGTTTTAGGTAAATATGTTTTTTTTTTCTGAAAGTTTAAACGTTTCGGTAGTATAGAACATATTAATATATATTTATATATTCTATCTTATCACATAACGTCCCTTATTAGCAGTGTCGAACACCTATTTAATATTCTATTGTATGACACACGTGTAATACAACCTGGAACGATTTTGATTGGTTGATTTAAACCTGTAACACTACGCAAGTTTATTAACTGAAACTATTTTATTTATTACGAATGCACCCAGATCTGAGTCATAAACTTATTATTTGTGATAGCTTATAAAAATAATGCACGTTATACAAAACATTGTTGTTGGTTTGTTAAAAAGGCTCGTTAAAATTAAATAATTCATAACTCGTTTCATAAATCTTATATGAAATCTCGATTACATTATACGTATTCCTATTTGTTACCAATAATAGTTAAACATGTCAACATTTTCATTGTTTTTATTTATTGCTTTATAAATCGTTGTTTGTACAGACAGAATATACAAGTCGAACAGGAAAGGTAGCATTCAATGACTACACTTAACCAAAAATAGACAACAAACAACACTTACAAGGATAAAAAAAAGGCCAGGTATATGACACCACAAACAGAAAAGGGCTGACAAAAGGGCTGCCGCGTGTTTTAACCAGTTTCTAGGGTGCACCAAACTTACTCTTACTTCAGTGTCATCCTAAAATGACGGGACATTGTAAATGAAGAGATCTCCGCCAGGCTGTATCCTCTAGTAAACTAGGCAGAATTAACATGCAATAAATGCATAACACAAAGATGATCATGTATATATGAAATATACAAAAAGGCCTAAAAAGCCATAAAGCAAGTTTAATTGGATGTAATATACAGTAAAATAATCTACTAATTGCAGTCAAATTTGTGACAGAGTAGAATACTCAAATTACAGTATTATCAAAATATTATCATACTAACGTCGTACACTGGATGTGTGTAGATGATTTGCATCCATCTTCAACCACCTCTTAAATCCTGCTCACTCTCAGTCTTATATACATTTTTTAACATGTGTTCATACAAGTAACACATGAGAGAAACTAATGCTAAATTGGGGACAATTTGTCATTCAATCTGTATTACCGATGAGCACATTAAACTTAATTTATTAAATCTTCTCACGAATTGGGCGACTTATTGTGATTATCTGGAGATATATCAGTGACAATTTGATTGATGCTGCTGTTGTCTATGCACTTCAAGTTCATTATCTATACAGAAAAGGATAAAGAAACGCATAATCAAACAAATACCTATACTACACTATTAGTATACACCTAATTTCACGTAGTATTCCAAGATATATCTTAACGTGTTTTTGTTATAACTAATTACAGGAAAGGACAACTCAGTCATGTAGTAGATCTTTTAATCGAAGTATACTTTGTTAGTCGAAATTCATAAATGTTAAAGTTTCTCGCTTGAAGAAGTCAAGCCATTTCAATATTGTGTTTAATGTTAATAGAATTGCAACGTTTAAAGCTTAAGTTTGCTCTACACCCTGCTTGAGCCAGGATGCGCATTCTGTCGATAATACAACGTTAAACGGGTAACCATTGGTGTGTCGATTGCTGTTTAAATATCTCCTTCCGAAAGGTCAAGTCTAACTGCTCGCTCTGTACCGTTCGATTATCAGTAGGCATATTAAACATACAATAAATAGCGGAAACACCCATTATGCGTTTCTTTTTCTTTTCATTATAGAAAATGTGAACCTTCCCAAATGCACTTTAGCAACATTTGCTCATGGCCATGCTTTTCGAAATTAAGGGCTAATGTCGTAAATCAGGACTTGTGTAAATCTATAGAGTATTAAACCATATTATTATGAGACATAGATTACTAGCGGTAATCACACAAGTTATCTCGAAATAAAATCTACACTGAACAAAATTTCTAAGTATCAACATTTGTATCTTAACTAATTGTCTTATTTTAAATATATTTTAGATAGATATATGATAAGTATTTTGTTTTGACCCATAGTTTTGTAAAACATTTATTTTTGTTTGAATTGTTACATCTTTTGAGAGTTACCCTCCCTTTATTTGAAATTACTGATAAAACACAAAACACGAGTCAAAGATCGCTAAAAGATATAAAATTCTTAAAATTGGTATGAAATAATAGAAAAAAACATAGACATTTGACAAATTTTGTCGCAGATTTTCCGTCTATAAACAAATGAAAATATGGATAATCTTAAATTACCTCCATTAAATTGATATTGTTTTGAAAGTCAAGTAACTGTATTCAGCGTTAACATTAAATATTCGAAAATTCTTTTGCAAACGCATTTGTAGTGGTAATTGCTAGTAAAAATTTTAATTGGCATATTTAGAAATTAGGAACATCGGAAAGCTTCCACTAATTCAAGTACTTAATAAAATCCTATATTACCCTAGTATAACTTATTTTTAAGAAACACATTTATTAAAAGTTTTAAAATATGTTCATGCAATCAGAGCAGACGATTTACACTCGTTATTTGCAGTTTAACCGTATCTCTAATCAAGCTCAAATACACAAAACAATGCGAATATTATTGACATATTCTTAGGTGGTACTTAGCAATTTGTTTAGTGTATAGTTTAGAGTCGGAAATTCAATTCCCAATACTCTTTTCCCAGTTTTGCTCCTTTTGTCTTAAACATATTAAGTTATTATGCCCGTTTTGACATATATCCTGGATGATTAGCTGATATCCGGTCTTTGCAAGCATGCACAATCTAGTAACACAGATGTCATAATGTTGTTTGTGAAACGTATAATGATTGGCGATACTACGGAGAAGTCTTCGTAGTCGTAGAATCGTCAGATGGTATTTGCGTATTATAAGAGTCATACAACCTGGTTACATTTTCCTCAAACCCGCTGCAAAATACACTAACCACCTTGGAATGTCACTATTACGAAGATGTTATGAACGCACGACTGAAATCTCAGGACGTATTTGTGTAATTCTTGATACATACATTGACACAGCACGTCCATTTATAGTAACGAAATAAAGTAGAAAAATAAACATACTTCTACAACCGATTGATAAATGTCGATACTGTAATTTGACACAAGCAAATAGTTATGTTTGAGTTATTTTTGTCGACGCAATTATTTATTGTAGAAAATCCTTTTGATCAATACATCTCGCTGAATATGTTTTGCTTTAGTTACCATGTGGATTGGAGACAGAAAAGAAGTAGGTACACAAGTCGAACAGGAAACACAGCTTTCACAGAACACAGTCAACCAAAAACATGGCATTAAAACAACAACAATTGCGATGTTAATAGAGAAGCAAGACATGTGACATTTAGCCTCATTGTCTGTCTGCAGTTGTTTACATTTCAAGCGAGGCTTTAAGTCTATAACAAGGTCATTTCCAAATTATAATAAATACTGAATTACTGAATACTGAATATAAAAAAATAGTGAAAATGAGATTCCCTTGGAAGCAACACACACAAAGAAGAGATAAAATTAGCTGACTCGGTTTTATTGTACTCCTAATGACTACCAACAGCTACTACTACTACTACTACTACTACTACTACTACTACAGCTGCAACTACTACTACTACTACTACTACTACTACTACTACCACTGCTACTACAGCTAGTACTACTACTACTTACTACTACAACTACTACTACAGCTACCACTACTACTACTAACTACTACTTCTACCTACTACTACTACTTACTACTACTACTACTACCTACTACTACAGTTACTAAATACTACTACAGTTACTACTACTACTACTACTACTACAGCTACTACAGCTCGCCTACTACTTACTATACTTACTACTACTACTCCTACCCAAACAAGCTACTACAGCTACTACTACTACTACTACTACTACTACTACTAGCTAACTGCTACTACTACTACTACTTACCACTACTAGACAGCTGTCTATTACTTCTATACTACTACTAACTACTACCTACCACAGCTACTACAGCTACAGATTAGCTACTACTACCTCACAGTTTACTACTACTACATTTCCTACTACTACTACTAC
>JAWPHD010010721.1:0-90745 GCA_037043455.1 Cyrtodaria siliqua
CATGCTAATGGGGATAATTGTAACACATGGTTTATTCTTCCTGAAAATGCATTTCATTTTTCTAACTAATCTATGCTGACCTCAAGTGTGTTTTTACGTCTGCAGGTTTAAATGGTATACAACAAAAGGCTATGTTATGCTATATATTAGCAGTACGCAACCTATAGGCTGCTACTAGGCACTTTTGATGCGAACAATATAATATCACATCACTTGCTTTTTAACTCTTTGGATAAACTTATGTAATGCTCGGACCCTTAGGTAATGCTCACTGATGTGAATATCCTCTATATATACTTTATATTTAGTTAGTAATACTGATTTTGGTAAATCATTCAAGGATATTTCAACCTGCGCGCGCCGGTTGCGATCTTCATCTTGTAAAACAGGATTATTCTGAAAATAAACAGTTACACATTAGGATAAGACTGAATAATTAAGAGTTGGGTGTCGAAACAAACAAATGATTTGTTAGCAAATGTATAATGGAGAATTCTAACACGAAGTTCTTAATATAGAATTTGTTCCTATTTTTACAAACTAAAGGGCCAATAAAAGGCCATTCGAACGATCAAAAAAAGAACACAATAGGTATTTACACTGCCTCACATGCACCATGTGTTTAAACATCTTTTTCACCAATCAGTTGCCTCAGATTTTTCAATACCTGCACCATTTATTTAGTACAAGCAGTCTTCGCGATTAAGAGCGTGACCTATATAGAGACTATCTGATAAAACCTATTGTAAACACTAAGTCGATAGAGTATATGAAGAGAAAAAAATCCTTTCCCCCCATTTAGACCGCATTTGATTGCTACACGCTCCCTTCCCTTTGGGGTTTAATGGTGGAACATGTCTGTATCATAGCCTCTATCTTATAAATAGCCGCTTAATTTGTATTGCCCAGATGTTCACAAGTGCTCCAATAGAAATATTAAATCACCAAGTGTTGAGGATAAAATAAAGTAAAGCCTAGCGCTAGTTTCAATTTCCCTACATTTTTCAATGTACAATGTATAAAACTACATTTGTATACTCGTTTTAATACAATTGCTGATTTAATTATTAAAGTTAAATGATATTTATCAGTATGCCATCTGTAAATAAAAAAAAAGTTTGATTATGTCAGAGACATAAAATGGCTGCTATTTTTCAAACCGTCTTACCTCCTCTACGTTTATAGTATTTTGATTATTTCACATTTTTTCAAGTTCTATAGAGCCCTTTTAAATAAAGCCTGTTTGAAAATAGTGCAACATCCGCTTTAATAAACAGTAAAATATGAATAAACTCTTACCACGAAAACTTCTGGATCGGCTCGACACACCTTTGGAATCATCTCTTGAAGTGCTCCTCTGTTTGAAACAAAGACATAGAGATGTGTAGATAATCGAATGTTGAACGAAACAGACATAAACATGTGTAGATAATCGAATGTTGAATGAAACAAAGACATAAACATGTGTAGATAATCGAATGTTGCATTAAACAAGAAAACAACCTATTTTACAAAGTATGGCAGTCTACCCGTGCTTAATGCTCGCGTTTATTACGTGAATAAATATACAAGTCTTAATTGTGTTTTTATTATTGAGTCTACTAGATTTTTTAAGAAGGGCTTTCGACTGTTTAGAGTGCGTTTTTTTTATATATAAAACCACATAAAGAAAGCCAGTATGATTAAAGTGACATGAACTACTAATATATATATACAACAATTTCATTGGAATTCATTCAATACTATGAGGATATTCGAAAAAAAAAAACACCTTTTTTAAAGAACAATAACCATATCTATATATCCTTATAGCCTGTCGTATGTTTGTTAACACTACTTCTTGTGAAAATAGTTTGAAATGAAATATTGTTCCAGCCTCCCAAAAATTAAAACAATTGTACGAGAAACAACAAAGTTGTTTTTAAGATCGTCATACACAAAAAGAATGACCACTCTGTCTTAAAATAAAAAATATGTATTTTATAAATCATACACTTCGTTTCATTACTGCACCCTGCATAGTTTGAAACTCCAGGAGAAAATTCAACATTCAAAAATAAAAAGACGACAATATATGTAATTTAGGCCATAGTATATATTGTTTACGTACGAGAGCGGACTTAGAGGTGGACTTGGACAGCCACAGTCTGTTCTTAGTCATGAATGCTTTCTTTATCTGAAAATTGAATTTAGTTTAGTCTTTACACAATGTAATAAACACATGTTTTGACTGTTAAGTCGGCATTAATTAAACAATACTTGCACCGGTATATGAGCACTAAAATAACGCAATTTTTTGAAAAAAAATCTTTTTAGCTAAACACCAGCAATAAACTACTATTAATACAAAGAAACAGAAGAGTATAATGCAAACATACATAACATAGTTTGAATGCCCTACATAAAGACCAAATTATAAACTGAAGGTAAACTCTGAAGTTAAAGGACACGTAAATGCACATACCTGGGGATTTAATAAACAATGGAACAGAAATATAAAGAATCCCTGAAAAATAAAAAAACATTGTATTATATAAAGGCATGTACAGATAATATTACGATCTACTTAAATGTAATCCGCTGACCTTTTGTTATAAATATGTAATACTTGTATAACGATCTTTTTAAAATATATAATAAAAATGAGAAAAAAAATGGTCCAATAGAAATCACAGCACCCAAACGCAATGGTACCATAGGTCCTCACTGCGCTACACCAAAAACAAAAAGCAAATTAAATGTACAGTAAAAATGACAATGCACAACACAAAGAAGACCCTAAAACTTAATTCGTAATTTTCTACTTTTATGTTAGTGGTGTCGCACAATTTGTTTCTATTTGTCCTTGTGGTTGTTGTTTGTTTCTTTTTGTCTTTGTGGTTGTTGTTTGTTTCTGTTTGTCCTTGTGGTTGTTATTTGTTTCTATTTGTCCTTGTGGTTGTTATTTGTTTCTATTTGTCCTTGTGGTTGTTGTTTGTTTCTATTTGTCCTTGCGGTTGTTGTTTGTTTTGAGTGTGAATGCTTCATTTCCTGTTCGAATGAATTTATTTATAAACTAGACATTCCATAAGAAATGAAACTGTATATGATTGGTGTTACCTATAGACATTGTAGAGCACATACATGCTTTGGTGCACATAGACATCATACAACACACACGTGTGTGATTCTTACTTGTACTGTGCGTAAGGACATTGAATAACATATACATGTGTGATTCTTACCTGTAATGATCGTATAGACATCGTATAACACATATATATATTATTCTTACCCGTACTGTGAGTATAGACATTGTATACCACGTATATGTGTGATTCTTACCTGTACTGTGCGTATGTACATTGAATAACACATACATGTAAGATTCTTACCTGTACTGTGATTACAGACATTGTATAAAAAATTGTCATACATGTGTGGTTCTCACATGAACCGTGAATATAGCCATCGTATAACACATACATATGTGCTTGTTACCTGTACTGTGCATTTATACATCGTATAACACATACATATGTGTTTTTCACCTGTACCGTGAGTATATCCATTGCATAACACATACATGTGTGTTTCTAGACTGCTACACATCGTTTAAATATAAACGACTGTAGAAGTCCGCCATTATGTTTACCTGCTTGTTTTATAAGCGTAGCCATTTTCACAGTTTATAGATATTCCGCCACCTTACTTCCTTTATGTAAGTGGCGCGTCTGCATTATGTAAAAAATATTAAGTGAAAGCCCAATACATGTATATCTTTTTATAGAACGTAGATCGGACGCTTGGCCACGATCGTGGTTGAAATGCGCTTTATTTAGCCGTAATTTACGGCAAAGAAATCGGCGTTTGACTCACTTGTATGAGTGAAACGGTACATGCGCAGTGAAGCAGTCTAGTGTTTCTCACCTGTACCGTGAGTATAGCCATTGCATAACACACGTGTGATTCTTACCTGTACACATAGACATCGTATAACACGCACGTGTGATTCTTACCTGCATACCGTTACACACGGCAAACACATACTGTGTCCAGAAGAAATCGTCATTTATATAAAATATTCCAAATATCCAGGATATTCCCATCAGTGGAACAAGAACACAGAGTGATCGGACACTTGTCCTGAAAAAAAACCCGGAAGGGTTAACAAGTTATCGGCTGAAAAAAACTCATATTGCTGGAAAAGGTACAAACGTTAATATGCTGTATATATTCTCTATAATTACATGTATATGATATAAAAGTGATATTTATAATAAATGTCACAGCTAATTGAAAACAATTGGAGGTATAAAAGTCGAACAGAAATGCAGCTTTCACAGATCACAGTCGACCAAAACACGAATTTAAAACAACAATTACTATGTTAATATGAAGCAAGGCATGTGACACCACAAACAAAAACGGGTTGACAATAGGTCTATCGCCTTGGAACGGTCAGTGGCAAAAAGGCCGCTGTGGGTTTAAACCAGTTTCTAGGGTGCACCAACCTCACTCTTACCATATTGCCATCCCAATAAAAGAGACGGTGTAAATAAAGAAATCTCCGCCAGGCTATATTCTTTAACAAACAAGGCAGCATTAATAGGCATTATAATTCATAGTAAAGTATTGAAGGCTTTTACACACGTGTGAGTGAAAACACACGTGACTAATGAGATTAGGTGTACACATTTCTTATACATTTTTATTTTCTTGCTTACGTTATCTTCTCGTTTATTTTCTTCCCTCTCATCGTCTTTGTTTTGCACATTGTGCAAAATACCAGAATCAGACAGACCAGATTAAACTGAATAAAGAAGAAATCGGAATAAGTATTAAGTACTATTATGGGAAATAACAGAACTTAATGTTGTAGTATCATGGGTATTGTTCATTTACTCACAAAATTTATCTAGCATAATACAATATAATGTGACTCATTCTAGTTAATAAACTTCCTGTGAAACAACTTCCAGCTAAAATGACTGCCCAGCTAAAATGGCTTTGATAGCATGTGTCCGATGTCGGCACGATGTAAGTTCGACCCGACATTGCCGATCATAACCGCTTACTTAGCCACAACTCTCCATTATCGAACCATATGGTTAGCAAAATTGGCGTCAATAAAAGGTCTTACAACTCACCATGATTATTGCCATGGCAGGACCGACAAATGCCCAAATTAAGCCGCTGTTCACCGACAACCAACAGCTGAAATTGAAATATTGAACAATCGCGATTTTATAATTCTGAATGAAAACGTTACTACTACTTGCAATACTGTGTAAGCACTATTTGCACTTTGTTCAGTGCTTATTATCAGTGTATATAATAAAATGTTGGACTTATCGTCCCTACTTTTAGTTCAATAAATACTTAAGTATAAGCACGTTTTGCTATTTGCTTAGTGATGGGTGTTTATCAATTATAGTTTGTATATCATTGGCCAAGTTAAGCCGAAAGTGTTTTGGAATTAGCTTGTTGTAAGCATTAGTTTGCGACACTGTTTCATATGCTTCCTTACATTATCTTACAGGATACATATTTGTGGCAATTATTTCAAGAACAAGTGCAACTGTCTAGATCGTTGACTGAATTTTACCAAATAAGTTGTATTACTTAAAGGGAACATAACGACACAACCAAACAAGTTCTATTTTTGAGAGTTCTGGAAAAGGGTGAAAGAAATATCAAAATTGGATGATAAACGAAAAAGATATGGGAGCTGCCATTTTGAGAACTATGACGTCATAGTTTCAAATTACCATATATGGAATATTGATAAATATCATTTAAAGCAAATAAAATCTCTTCAAATGAATGCAAAAGCCTTTACTCGTCATATAAAACATTATTATTATTGTCATTACGTATATATATATTTCATACAGTTGTTGTAATTTTTTCCTATAAATCAATAAATATTCATATTTATAAATATTCCATATATGGTTATTTAGAACTGTGAAGTCATAGCTCTCAAAATGGCGGCTTCCATATCCGTTTCAATAGAACCTTCAAATGATCATATCTTCTTTGTTTATCATCCGATTTTGATAATTATTTCACCCTTTTCCAAGATTTTCAGAACTCTCAATAATAATAATTGTTTGGCTATGTTAGAAATAGCATCATGCTTTGCTGTACACTTTAATAAGACATTGTCTTAATAAATTGAAACGTCAATTTCAGGTCCCACATGTGCTGGAGTCTGCTACTTTTCTCTCTTGTTCGAGTTGCTGCTTCCAAGTGATCCCCTTTTCATATTTATTGACATTCACACTAGCGTTTGTTTAGTGATGTGTGGCGGCCGTAAAAAGTGGCCCCACGACTACAAATCAGTAGTGTTATTACTTACTGATCCTTTCGGTTCGTCAATCCCAATTGTTGTGGCTTTGAAGTAGAATACCACTTAAGGCGCTTGAGAGTTTTGCACATCATATTACCTCTCATGAACAGACTCAATAAAACCGAGTCTGCTACTTTTCTGTCTTGTCGGTGTGTGTTGGTTCCAATTGATCCCATTTTCAGTATTTATTGATATTAATTCCAACATTAATGAACTACTTTGTAACTAAATTTACACTTTTTAGGATCAGCCACAGGTCATGTAGATCAATGTTTTAACAACTACTATTAATAGTTAGAAGAACTATTTACTCACAAATGTTCGTTACCATATCCTTCCGCTCGTGTTAAACCGACAGAAATGCCGACAATCACAGCCGGAATCACTAAAATGTATAATAACAAATTATAGAAGTTTATAAGAACACTTAGTCGTACTTCAAAAAATCTGATTGGGGTACAGGTAGGGCAAATGTAAACAACATGAAACAAAGTAAGACGTTTAAAATGTTAACATTCCGCTACATATTAAAGTGTCATTACTTAGCAAGAGGAAAACAATTGTGTGTATACATAAACTAATATAATTAAAAACCTCTTGATTGATATTCACTGTTAAATTATCGAGAACTGCAGTTAAAATCAAACACAATTCACATTAATTTGGATAGTCATGAAAACGTTTGTTTGAATTGTGTTTTACGTCATTTTTAGCAACGTTAGACGGTCAATTTATGTTTATGTTAGATGCAGAACAAGTACTGTATACCCCGGCCATCCGAAAATATAATATGGCAGTGACTATGTAGTTACTTACACCACGATAGTGTTAGAAGAATCTTTATTCTGGACTTGGTGGCAAATACAAACAACACCGTCACACTGATTTCGACTCCCTCGGCAAGCATCAATGAAAACACGACGAGATATATGTACTGCAACCCCATGGCAACAGCTGTGCAAACGATCTTAAAAAGATCAATTTTCAACAACATAGTCATAGTGACGTTTACCTAATGGAATGTGTTTTACGTCATTTTCAACACCTGTAAGGTTATATATGTCGATTGTTTTGTGGTGCACTTTCCCTGGGTAGAACCAGTACTGTACACCTCCTTCCTGTCATCACTTTTTTTTAAAAATAACTGTCAACATGATGTATTGTATACTTGTATTAAAGGTACTCCATTGCGACCAACCTTACGTCATCCGTAAGAATCGACACTTCTTCACTTAGCCCGTCCAATAAAGCTTTTGTATGAAGTAAACATATTGAGACATAAAAGCAGTTTTTTCATTAATTGTGTAGGGATGACAATAGGGTAAGACTGAAGTTTGGTTGGTGCACCCTAGAAGCGGGGTTAAAGCCCCCAGCGGCCTTTTCCCACTGACCGTTCCAGGGGTAGCCCTATTGTCAAACCGTTTGTTTGTGATGTCACGTTCCTTGCTTCTTATTGACGTTTTTATTGTTGTTTGTTTTAATGCGTTGGTTGACTGTGTTCTGTGAAATGTACATTTCCTGTCGACTTTTACATCTATTTTGGTTTTGTTCTTGTTCTAAAACCAATAAAATATTTATAAAAATAGTTTTGTATATAGTACAACTAACTTAGTTGTTTACTTTATAAAAGTAACGTACAAATTATTGTATATATATATATACCCTTAGATACTATTCAATATAGCTATGCTGTGCAAGAATAGTCGGACCTCAATTTATATACCTGAGCTAATCAGTCGTGTAGCATGTTAGCAGTAGAAAAGCTTGTTCAATGACCATGGGAAATAGGTCCTCAAATGATCATTATTTAATTAAAGAAAATGTCATCACATTTTTTTTAAATAACTCAGTTTGATGTATTGTATACTTGTATTAAAGTGACTCCATTGCGACTAACCTTGCTTTCCGTTCTGTCCACACCGACAATAAATACGATATAGGAGACGATTAAAGCCGAACACAAATTCATTAGAATGATACCCCTGTCGTTCTTGACGTATCTAAGTAAAATGTAAAAACAATTCAGAAATAAACACGAACAATAGTGTAGAATGTATATGTAATTTACATTGCATTAACTATGCTTAACTATGCTTTGATAAAATAAAAAGTTAGGGTAGAATGTATATGTAATTTACATTGCATTAACTATGCTTAACTATGCTTTGATGAAATAAAAAGTTTAAAGTGTATCTGACCCTATGTTCACGAACAAACTTAAGCTCCATTTCAAGCTTAATTTCAAACCTCAAATATTTCTTTTTGCTATAACTCTTTTAATTGATGCTTTTCATAGAGCAACTTTCCGGGCAGTTGTAATTTTTGCGTATTTCTATATGTGCAAAGTTTCAAGTAATTCCAAGTCCATCAGATATGATTTAAAAAATGTCAGTTTTGAGCTTGAGCATGAAATATGACCCAAGTTTGTGAACTTGGTGCCCGGGCGTTATGAAATGACTGTGATAAGTGTATCAAAATTAAAAGAGGACTGTACTTATTTGTAAATTAAGAATACATTCTTTTTTAATTTTAACTGGTTATATGTATAAGCCGATAAAAGCAGTACTGTGTTGGCTGTAATCAAACCAGATGAACTTTATCCTTATAAAATCTTTATTTCTTTCCGTATTCTACATGTTCTGATTACCTCCACAGAGATAATTGCACAACAAGTGTGAGAAATAGGCCCACTGTTGAAACACTCATGCCAACAATGGATATGATCCTTAATCCGGCAGAATCTACAGAGCCCTGGAATAGATACAACCATATACATGCATGTGATATTGTAATATATAATGTATACAGCTACATATCATGTAAGGTGTGAAAAACTGAGTTCTCATGTAAGGGCAACGTTTATAGTGCAGAAAATGACTTTAAGGTCGTAGATCACTGACTCGATATGTGTGAAAGGGATATCCCTCGCGGTTGTTTTTACATAATCTACGACAAGTTTGTGATGTTTTTTATAATAATTTCTAACTCATTTATACTTATATAATACAGACACCGTTAATAAAACAATATAACACATTAAAGTCATCCTCAGTTAGTTTGTCCATGGTAATAGCAGCTATACATAAAGACACAAAGACGCCATAAGCTTGGAACAAACTCTGCCGAACGAGGCTTCTAATAGGTTTCAACACATATTCGTAAGGATAATTTCCCAAACATTTAGAATAACAGCAGCATTAAAAAATACCGACCTGTTTAAATGGGCTCATAAGGATGGCGAAGTTGGTCAGATGATCGCATTCACATATCGTCAATGTGGTGTTGGATGATACTACATCACACCCGTCAGTTGACCAGAAGCCGTGCTTGGCGCTGAATATTGACAGGAAAGTACTCAAATTACTGTTCTCTACATTAAAAACATGTATGCACAGATGTGATATTTTGTCTGATTGATGTATGTAGACTCGAAATTCAACAGCAGACAGGTTAAATGATACAATTACAACACTACTGACAACTACAGCTTCTACTATATATATTACTACACCACTACAACTACTACTAATACTACTAATACTACTAATACTAATACTATTTCTACTCTACTGCTTTTGCTGCTGCAACTTTATTACTATGACTTCAACTATTTTAACTTCTAACCCTTTTATGCTTGTGATGTCATATATTTTGCCTTTTATTCACCTTTGAATTGTTTTTGTTTTGGCGTGTCTGTTCTAAATAAAACCGAGTCTGCTACTTTTCTCTCTTGTTTGTGTTGCTGCTTCCAAGGGATCCCCTTTTCATATTTATTGACATTCACACTAGCGTTTGTTTAGTGATGTGTGGCGGCCGTAAAACGTGGCCCCACACATCACTTGTTTTTCTAGAGCTTGTACTCGAGTTGAGGACTTTAATATTCGTAATCTTTGTATAACTAAAAAGTTACTCAATCAGGGTTACCGTTACCATAAACTTCGTAAAACCTTTGCAAAATTTTATTATCGTAACCCTGATCTTCTTTCCAAATATAAAAGTAATTTAAGGACTCTTCTGCGACAAGGACTATCACAACCTGACTTCTATGGTGATGTGATTTATAAACTTCGTAAGATTCTAGGTCATGATCACTTTCATACTATCTTTGTTAAACTTGTTAAAAAGTTTATCAAAAGAGGTTATGACCCAATCATTTTGCAACGTACTGCATGTTTGGTGGTGGACCCTTTTACAGTTCGCCACTATGCTTTCCTCTTTAATTGTACGATGACCGGACAGGCTGTGGACCCTATGATGACGCCTTCCTAAAGCCCATTGGGACGGTGGCGTTTGATGTTTGTCCATGATCTTTCTTGTCGTACCCTTAATGGTTTATTCTCTTACTGCTCTGGCTTCTGCAAAGTCATTGAGTACCTTCATTGTGGCTTTCTAGGCTATTGTTTTTTTGTATTATATTTACACGAGCATATTTGTGTTTTACTTATATTGCCTATTGATGCTGCCTTGTTGGTTAGAGATTAGATCATGGCGGGGATATCTTTATTTACACTGTCCTGTTTTAATGGGATGACAGGAGGGTAAGTGTGAGGTTTGGTGCACCCTGGAACCGGTTTAAACCCCCAGTGGCCTACTTTGCCACTGACCGTTCCAATGCGGTAGCCCTATTGTCAACCCTTTTGTGTTTGTGGTGTCGTTTGCATTTATTATTGCTTTTGCCTTCTTGTTTGTCTGTTTGCGTGTTTGTTTCTGTGTTTTGTGGTTTACTGACCTCCTTGAATGCTACTTTCCCTGTCCGATCATTTTATATTTCTTTTTGTAATTGTGTGTTCTATGCGTGCTTTTGGTTGGCTGTAATCCTTGAATGCTACATTTCCTGTTCGACTTTTATATCTACTTCTACAACTACTACCACTAATAATAATGACAATGCATGTAATTATCAATAATAAAAATAATTATATTATATTATACATTTCCTGTTCGACTTTTATATCTACTTCTACAACTACTACCACTAATCTGCTGTATATGAGTGCTACACTTCTTCTACTTTGTTTATACAAGAACAATGCAATCCATTTCTGAAACACAATGTTAAACAGGATCTCACAGGCGGAAGCAGACAACATTTTTCCTAGAGTGAATCGGAATATGTTAAATCCATTTAGCCCGAACTTAGTTAGACGGTGTAGTAGTGTTTTAAGAATTGGGCTCAGCATAACAAAAAAAAAAGTCAACTAAATACGTCAAGTATAACCAGTGATCTATGAAAAAAAAAAACATGTGTCTGCACTTAGCAGTAATATCTTTTAAAGGGAAAACAAAAAGTATATTTCTAATGGAGCACCCTTATATTGTTCATGTGTCTTAAAATAAATATAGAATAACGAATCATAAAAAGAAAAAAAACATTCATATAAGTTTTATTGTAGAGTACAGACACATGGTTTCCAACCTGTACATGCTCATTATTTAAATACATAAAACAAGCTCATAATAAGTATAACCTTTTAAAACTCCAGAAGCTACAGGCAGGGTTACCGTATCCTTTCTGAAAAAAACGACAACAAATATTTGATCATTCAAATGTACATATTTCAAAACAATAAATGCAAACACATGGCATTATTTCTAGCGTGTGGTAACATTTATAGAAGTACACATATTGATATATAAATTATAATAAAAATAATAAATTAATTATATAAACGCGTAATCGTACATTATAGTCAGCGGCTGCTGTATACGCATATACGCATGTGGTAAATAATAAGGTATTTACATTTAATTTAACATTTGTTAACGCCAAGATTACCCTTCAAATAACGTTGGACAGTTAATTAACAAATGCATGGCAATAATAACTCACATTCAAATGTTGAAATGTTATTTGTACTGGTGGATCAAGTTTGTCCAAAGGTGGTGTTATTGTTAAGGACATCACTGGTCCATTTATTTCTTTGTCATCATCGTCAGTATTTCTAAAAAAAAAGAAACGGATTTGATTTATACTAAAAAGCAGTACAGCATTTTAATTTTAGATCTCATTCATTGATTGTAATTTAAATGTCATATATATGTCATCTCTCTTTTCTTAGTACACCATTCTGGTCATCAATAGAAGAGGGTTGACACCTTCCCGTGCATTTGTTATATAATTAACTTGAACATGCTAAGTATATCCCTCCTCAGTTGCAATAGCATACAATGCTTTGAAGTTATTAAACCTTCCTCTATATCGCTACACATACTTTTGAAATCATTAAATTTAGTTTTCATTTGCACAAGCGATATTTGAAATGGTAATCGTACATATGAAAACAAAAATACGTACACGACATTATCTGCTTGGTTTGTTGGCATTGCTTCTGACATATTTCTATACATAACACTAGTTGTCACAAACTGTGTACCTGAAAACAATTGATAGCTGGTATTGAATAAGAAATAAAGTAATAATAGTTAAAACTCTAGCAAAACAAAGCACTCAAACAGTTTTAAATAAATGTATAACAGGTGTATGATTCCTACTTATGTTGTCAGTAACACATCTCTCGATCGGTGAAACAATGAAAAAGGGCGATGTTCTCTCCCAGCTAATGAATAAAACATGCATTTGTGCCAGTATTGATACATTACACAATGTTGGTAGCGGTAGTGCGAGCAACTTCTGTCGATGGTTGGTTATTGATTTCTTTTTTAAACAAAATGTGTTTTTTTGTTAGGAACCAAAGAGCTTTCCATTGTGCTTTGACATTAACTGTTTGCACTGCTGCAAACAGTTAATTAAATGGTTAATTATTTTTTTAGTTGATTTTATTTCACTTTTTTTACCGTTCCAAGGCGGCAACCCTAGTGTCAACCCTTTTATGTTTGTGATATCACATCTTGCCTTTTATTCATCTTTGTAATTATTGTTTGTTTCTATGCGATATTCTGGTTGACTGTGGTCTTTGAATGCTACATTTTCTGTTCGACTTTTATATCTACTTGTATTAATAGTTGTTTGGTAAATAGTTGCCCCGCTAAGTATGATACAAAATAAACGGAATAGGAGGGAGACTTTCGGAAATGTATGAGGGCAATATTATAGCACCACCTCTGAAAATAGATCATGCTTTACCTATTCTCATATTTAGTGAACATATACAAAAAACAACAACATAGTTCTCTGTGATACAATGACATATACATGCACATCTCTGATTTACAAAGAATAAGGGAATACTTTTTATCTAATGTATTATATAAACAAGTGATCAATGTATTTGAACAACACAGGTATCAATTGTTACGTGCCTTGTCGAGCAGGGAAAGCTTTCACTGACAAATGTACACTGCTTAACGACTCCTTTATCCATGACTGCGTGTTCACATCTTCGGCCGAGGTAACAGGAAAAATAAGGTCTTCATTCTGCATTTTCTTTATCTCCAAAGCTATAATATAATATCTGATTGCAACGACGATCTTGCAGAACTTAATGTCAAGTATTGTACATTTTTCTGTAATTTGATGTATGTAATACTTTATTTTAAAAAAAGGATGGACATTTTTCTTTTTTTAAACTTCAACACAAATTTAAAGTTGTTTGTCTGAAAAATAATGTAATGCATTTTACACTGAAGGAATATTAATGATCATACAGAATGTATTTAACTTTCAAATTGTAACACGAATTTATTTCCTTAGTAATTAACAAATCTGATAAATTAAAAACTAGACCGTTTGATTGCATGTCACGAAGAATATTTAAAATGATCAAGAAGACAAGTCATTGACATCCCCAGCAACTGCCTTATGGGTTATTTGATGGCAACAATAATTATAAATAAATCCTTTAAACATATTCCTTTAAGACTATATTTTGAAACACGAAGCAGTTGTATTTCACGAGTACTAGTATATCTTGATTGGTATTTCAGCTATGTTCCTATTAGAAAAAATGGCTTATATATTGTTATATAAATACTGAAAAGGTGATCCCTTGGAAGCAACAAACACAAACAATAGAGAAAAGTAGCAGACTGGGTTTTATTGAGTCTGTTCATGAGAGTTAATATAAGGCGCAACTAACATAAGGTGTTAACCATTGCAAAAAGGGCAATACATTACCTAAGTTCTTTTTCGTGATCGTGATCGTCTTATTCCTGTCAGCTGATACATGAAGCTGTTTGGTTAATGATTCTGCAAGCGTATCTATTGCCGAGATGACTTGCTGTGCGCCTCCAGCATCCTTTAAGCATAAATAACTAATTTGGTAATTCATTAGTTACTATTTCGTTTTGTCTATATAAACTATACATGGGTAGTCGTTTCACTTCCGGCTGATTTTTCGTTTGACTGTGTGTTGTTGTTTTTTGGCCCAGAAATTACCAGTATCATTTAGTTATTGTGTCTTACCTTTTTGTATAGTTCTTTCAATACTAGTAATTCGTGATTATGTAGAAAATTCATGTAATTTAAGAAATATTATTAAATTTGTATGGCTAAATATTACTTGGAACGAGTTGCCTTGGCAAAGGACAACGGACTTGAAACCATCTGCGTTGCGCTGTAAAGATGCTGTGAGTTTATAGTTCGACAGTTGACAATATGAAACTCATTGTTTTAAAACTTACCTTTGTCCTGTTTTTTTTTAATTACTAAGGTGTTTGAATTAATTAAAGATGCATTAAACTATTCATGGGCATTGACATATAATACTTTCTTAAACGATAGGATATCGAATTTCGATCTTAATTACTATTTAATGGCATATTCTTATCATAATCAAAATACCCACACATTTCCTTTTCGTTTCCCATTATTTTAAGAAGTTACCTACCGATTCCTGCAGTGTTTTCCAACTTTTACTATTCGTGCCGTCAATTAAATTACTCGCAGTTGCCATGAACTCCTGTTCAATAGAAATTATCTGATTACAAGTGTATCAATTATAAATGACATAATCAACCAAAACAATACATAATAAAGAACAGGGCAAACTTTCAGGGAGTGTGCGTGAAACGCGATACGGACGAATGGAAGTATTCACATCACTGCATTCACGATATAGAAAGGTATAGCGAGAAAACCGTAATATAACCCTAGTGACACCGTGTCTTGGTACACATGTTGAAGGATTCACGGTCCTGCATTTGCAGGGCAGAGGTTTAGCTATAAACCGGAGCCGATATTTTCAGCACATCCTGCAGATATGGAAAAACGTACACTCCACGGCATGCAAAACTACGGGGGTAATTTATTTATGGCGTGAGGAGTTATTACCAGAAAACGCGGGAGGGGTTCCCTACTGGAAAACGCTAACCCTAACCACATAAACTCTAACCCATTTGGCCACGTAAATATCTGTACAGCTTCGACGTGCGTGCATCTAAAAGGAAAAAACCTTCGTCTTATAGGAGTCCAAACGACCAGTGGAGGTATGAAACATAAAATAAAGGTGTGTCTAGCGCCATACACTGTAAACCACCTTAGCATTCTCATGTCGCCCACTATTTTCAACACAGTAAATGGGTCAGGTTTTTATTATTCTTTTGAGAGTCTCCCTAATGGACATTTTTTACCCATCCTCTTGTAACTGATGCAACATAATTAAAAAAACACAACTTACATCTGCTGCATCGTCCGATACATTGGATGTTGTCAGTAATGTACCGACTGTTTCTAGCGATGATGTCATGGCACTTAGTTCACCATCTGTAAGTGTATCGCCTTCTACATCAGTTGTTCCAAGAGAAGAAACATTCTTTAGATCATCCAATGCGTTAATCACGTCCTCACTAGATGATGTGTTAGTAAGGGCAGACACCTGAAGTTGTTCATAATTATAATGCATCAAGTTGTGTCTCGATTCTACGCACGAACCAGCATGGTATGAATAAACTTTATCGCAAGCCCGAGTAAACACCAAAACATGATTCAAAATAGATAAAAGTTGTAAGAAATGTATTATTTAATGGGTGAATTTTATGCTGCTCGATGGGGAACATCTTATTTTGTGTGTGTTTTACACTCGTTTGCTTACTCGAAAAAATACACATCTTCCAAATATCGTGGGAACTCCTGATTAACGAACTCTCCCGTTAAATAATCTATTTAATAACACATTCATTAACTGATATGTACTGTTAAAATAATATGTAGCAAGTATACAAACACACCTCGCGTCCGTACCCAGTTTTAGTTATATAGCTCACCTTGCTCTGAATATTACGCACAGTTCCACGTACACAGTTGTAACGAGGTAACTTCCAAATGCCGGAAGGACTACATTGGCGGGTTATGTTCCCTGAAGATAATATAAGGGGCATATACATACAGAATGATCATTATGCCATACTTTAAGTTTAACATGTATATCAAAACAAGAACCAAATGAGTGTTTACTTTTGGTATCTTACTTATCATACTTATGACCATTTTACTGGAATACAGGTGCTATAACCACCAAGCTATGACCACTTAAATGAAAGGGTGTTGTTTTGGCATACATAAGCTGTATATATATATTGTTTATTTGTATAAATACGGACGGGAAAGCTGTCAACGTGATGATATAACTATAACATTGATTATTTATAACAGTCAACGAATCTCCTTCAACTTGATGGTCTCTAGCAATAACACAGGTAAATATTGAAATTGACAGAAATCTGAAAACGTTTGTATTTAAAATCTTCTAGAAAGGTGCAACGGAGGTTGGTATTTTATAAATAATTTATCGTGTCGTACATTTACATATTAGAACGTGTATAACTAGTAAAAAATATATAAAGTTAACACAAGAAACAAAACTGAAACACGTAGGTTTGTAACGGTAGCGTTTGATGTTTGTCAAATCATTCTTGTCGTACCCTTAATAGTTTGTTACTGTGTGTGCTCTGGCTTTTGCTGAGTCATTGAGTACTTGCTTGTTGGACTTCTGATGGGTTTTGTATCAAATATACATGATCATCTATGTGTTAAACTAGTTTAGATCATGGCGGGGATTTCTTTATTTACACTGTCCTGTTTTTATGGGATGACAGTAGGGTAAGTGTGAGGTTTGGTGCACCCTAGAACCGGTTTAAACCCCCAGTGGCCTACTTTGCCACTGACCGTTCCAAGTCGGTAGCCCTATTTTCAACCCTTATGTGTTTGTGATGTCGTTTGCATTTTTTATTACTTTTGCCTTTTCGTTTGTCTGTTTGCGTGTTTGTTTTTGTGTTTTGTGGTTGACTGTCGTCCTTGAATGCTGCTTTCCCTGTCCGATATTTTCACCCTTCTTTACATTGCCTATTAATGCTGCCTTGTTTGTTAGAGAATATAGTCTGGCAGGGATTTCTTTATTGACACTGTTCCGTTTTATTTGCACCCTAGAACCTGGTGTTAACCCCAGCGGGCTTGTTGGCAATGACCGTTCCACTTGTAACCCCAGCGGGCTTGTTGCCAATGACCGTTCCAAGTGTTTTTATGTGTGTGATGTCACATACCTTGGTCCCTATTAGCATTGTAAGTGCTGTTTGTTTTAATGCTTGATTTTGGTTGACTGTTCTGCGACAGCTTCATTGCCTGTCCGCCTTGTATACCTACTTTTGTTGATTTATGGAATTTTCGCAACAAATGTTTTTTAATCAATTGGAGCGAAGAAGCGCGTTAGTGCTTTAAGTTAGGGCATACAGTTTCCTGTATTAAACGAAATAAACGAAGGTGGACTCAACCACAACTGTGCAAAAAGAGAGTTAACCAAATGAACACAATCTAGAAACCGTTGAAATGTTTTAGATAAATTATATATTTTTCAAAGGCTTTTAAAGTGCTAGTTTTATTCCATCCGCTTTTGAAAGCCTATTTAGTATTGGTGGTAATAAAATGGAATTTAACAGTCAAATATAGTTTATAGAAATGGTTTGCATGTAAATTCCATGTTGATTTAGCGGCAAATATTTATATAATCTTAAAAAACTTTAATTTTACTTAAAATATTTAGGTTATTCTTATTGCGTTAGTTCAACATGTTTTAAATTTATTTTATTTACAATCTATAAAATAATATTGTTCTTTGGCGAAGACGCTGTCGCTGACGAAGCGCGCAAACACCATGAAAACGTGTACTTTTCGATACTGTACTTACTGCTGAAGTCTGTCCGACACTCAAGTGTCAGTATTTCTTTTGCTAAAGCTTCGTTCCATATTGTACCTTTGTCGTCTGTGTCTTTTGGACATACCGGTATTACTTGAAAAGTAAATTAAAGACGTGTTCAAACACCTATAATTGTAAAAACAGTAATAGTAATAGGCTTTCTAGGCTATAGTTCTTTTGTATTTATATATACACGAACATCTTTGTGTTTTACTTAAATTGCCTATTAATGCTGCCTTTTTTTTTTAGAGAATATAACCTGGCGGAGATTTCTTTACACTGTCCCGTTTTATTGGAATGACAACATGGTAAGAGAGTTTTGGTGCACCCTAGAACCTGGTTTAAACGCCCAGCGCCTTTTTGCCACTGACCGTTCGAAGGCGGTAGCCCTATTTCAAAACGTTTGTGATGTCACATGCCTTATTTCTTATTAACTTTGTAATTGTTGTTCGTTTAAATGCGTGTTTCTGGTTGACTGTGATCATTTCATGTTAGACTTTTATATCTACTTTTATACCTACTCATAGTCAAGTCATATAATTACGTGCTATATCCGTGCCATCCTTTGTATATTTCACGATATGTTAAAAGTGTTAAGTATTGGTTTAAGGTGTTAAATACTGATAATATTATATTGAAACATGTTTATAATAATGCCTATGATGACTGTGTTAATGGCAAACTGAACTGGTTATCTAATGTATTGAACATTAATGCAGGAAATGGTTTCAATTGGGTTTGGGATAACCCTGGTTGTTTATAAGTCATTTGCATTAGTAGTATTCAAACAAAGAATAATTGATTGTTTTTAACAAAATTGGTATGCTGATAAACACAATTCTGGTTTCTTAGATTTGTATAACAGTGTGAAAAATCATTTTCCTTATGCAATATATTTAAATGTATTGCCATGCGATTTAAGAAGTTTAGTAAGCAAAATAAGGTTATCGTCACATTCTCTAAGAATTCAAGCAGGTCGGTATGGTATTAATAGGATTAAAAGAAATGGATGTTTTTGTCAATATTGTAATACTCAAGATTTTGAAGATGAGTTTCATTTCATTCTAAAATGTACATGTACTCCGATATCAGGAGGAAATACATAGCACAATAGTATCGTAATAGACCAAGTTTAAATTCATGCAATCTGTAAACAAAATGATTCATTTTAAATTGGCTACATATCTCAAATGTGCGATGTCACATAGAATATGTTTCAACACTTTATAGTTCATCCTATTTAGAACTGATATATGTCTGTATATTATTAATATACTTTGTATGTTATACGTGATTTAGATATGTATTTTGTAATTGTTGTATAGATATATGTTATGATGATTTACTTAACATACAAGTCAATAAAAATATGTTCTGTTCTGTTCATATTTAGTGAGTTCGTAACTTTAATTGTTCACTGAACCTGTTGATTAGGTCACAAGGCGCATTGATATTCCCGATATATAATTGGTTATTATTTTTTGCCTTAGTAACAGTTTATATATAACGAAGTCATTTGTTCGGATTAAAAATATAGCACAAGTCACTCAAGTAAAACATGCAAAACAGCATATTCCACTTGAGAATAAAGGTTTCCAAACATCTGGAAATCAACGTGTTCATTTAATATTCCATAAAGCACACATGTACAATCACTGTTTATAATTATAAAGCAACTATAATGAATCAATCTATTGTTTTACTAAGTTTTAAACAACCTGTTTCGCAGTCGTTGCCCTTATAACCAGATTTGCAAGAACAGGCATACGAGTTGACAAGATCTGAACATGTACCACCATTCTGACACGGATTGGAGAGGCACTCATTGATATCTGAAACATCGTTAGGCATGTATATTAAACAATTCCTCTGACTGACTTCCTCGAGTAGATGTTGTATTAAATAGTAAAATTTAGATTAGACCCAATAGCAAAATTTAGATTAGACCCAACTACGAGTAACAAAACGCGTTAGCTGTTGTTTATATAAATAAGCTTGCACTACCTGAGTATGAAATAAGAGGTTGCTTATGTCAATAAACGTAACGGTCACATTCCCGTTATATACGCGCATATTATCACATTCACCCACTTTCTCTTAACCTATTTTGATAATCACATCCTTTTGCAGCATTTTAATGTTGTTGTTTTTTTAATATGCTTAAACGAAATATGTTGCTTGTATGTATGTGAAACAATATAGTGATGAGAGAAATAAAAATGCAAGTGTTGCTTAATATCAAACTAACAAAGCAGCGCAATCATGAAGTCTAAGTATGATCGTATACTATCATAAAATACAATTAAAACGGGGCTATTCTTATGTTTTATGTTATTTGTGTAAACTAAAATATATAGTTTATTACGATAATAAATATAATATCTAGTAAAAATCTAACCTTTTCCACAATTGTTCCCTTCATAACCGTCGACGCATGAGCAAATATACCAGTCGACAAGATCTGAACAGTTTCCACCATTCAGACAAGGATAAGAGAGGCATTCATTGATATCTGAAATAAAATAAAATATTTATATGAAAATAGTTCTTGGGACATTTATGTGTAAATGATATTCATCCTAACGCTAAATCATATTCGTGTCGAGGGCACTTAACCATTATTATTGTCGAGCCCGTTTACGGATCTCGACTTAGCGATCACAATGTCGTCAGGGTGTGTCAGTTCGTTCGTTCTTTGGTGCGTCTGATTTTCATTTCTTAATATTGATATATCCTGCATTTGTTGACATTATGCATCTTTTAAGACTTTTAAATTGTTACATGTTGTTACTGTTGATTGGCGATTGCTTGTCTTTAATTTATAATTATTGGTCTGAAACTGTAGCAGGTGCAACTTATAATCTTGTGACAATGTACAGTATGATTTCTTTTTATGACAGTGCACATTCCGCGAGAAAAGATGATTTTATCAACTGTTTATCAGAATTTACCGGCATGACGTTTACTGATGCATTGTGGGTTGTTTACTTTTCCGTTGTCAATACTCTTTATTCACGCCTCGTTTGCGAATTTTTTAAAACGAGGCTAATAACGCACCGGAAATCTGTTTGTGACTCACCAAACCAGGAAATGTTGACAAGTAAAGGGTGTAAAGGCCTCGGTGCCCCTTCGTGGACGAGAAGCTTGCTAAATGTTCCTGATATATCGATGGGAGATGTCACAACTATTATCGAAAGTTTATCCAAAGCCCCTAAGAACAACCTGTGTAAAGGATACAAGTTTTTCGCTGGGTCCTATATCCACGATGTCGAAGGTCAGTCTCACTCTCAAAAAAAAATTAAAAAAATTATGATAATCTCAATTAGAATGAAACCATGTTGATGCTAGTTTAACGCACATATCTGCGTAATACATACACATGAATAAAACATGTTCGAACAGCATATAGAGTGATATACCTGTTGGATACACCTACAGACTACAGTACAGAATAAAACTGTTCCCCACCCACCAGTTGTCTAGTGTGCACTGGCTCGCGACCATATACTTAGAGTTTAGTTTACCATTTTTGCAAACATAATTTAGAGTGGTGAGTGTTAAGAGTGTACTGACTTTTCCTCGTCCCTTTACATTGGTGTTGTGACCGGCAGGATATTGTCATTATTGAGTGGCATTTTTGCCCCTGTCAGTGACTGACCGTTCCAAGATGGAAGCCCTCTTCAGCTATTGTTAACCCCGATTTTTTGTGTTTGTGATGTCATATGCCTTTATTCCGTATTAACATTGCAATTTATTTTTGTCTTTTGTGGGTTTCTGCGGCCATCGAGCTAGAGCTATGCCGGCGGGGACATATGGGCCCTGGTACCGCCATGGCAGCCGGATTGGTGTAGTACTCGATGGGCGAAAGGCGATTGGGAACACTCTTTCTTTTTAGTATAGATCTCAAACCGTATTTATCATTGAATTTATTATAAATTTGTTAAACCGTCTATATGGTCCGTGTATTAGGTCTTATTTATTTCTTTATTTTACTTCTGTTAGTCTTTGAATTAAAATTTTTGTGTCACTAGCACGACTTCTTATATACTCAGTGAAAACCCTTTCATTTTCCTTTAGCCCGTCTTACATAAAATAAATTAAAAAAAACTCACTAGCCCGAATGACCATTTACTTGCCCCGGACTTTACGCTGTTCTGTCTATCTATCATCTCCTTTATTTCATCTTCTTAGCATTACTAGTGAAGTCAATTCCGTTGAGTTATGGTCAAAGATGACCACCCACTTATTCCTGGGTAGAACCAGTACTGTATACCTCCTGCCATCTATAAGGATCAACACCGTCTACATATGGGATTACAAAAACAAAGTGTCATCGCCCAATTCTGAGAAAATAGGTAATATATATCGTTTTATATTTTCAGAGCAGTTCCACCACGTTAGTTCTTTATCATGTTTATATATGATGTTCTTGTTCAACGTGAATTTTGCATGAAACAACAGTTAATGACACAGAAGGAACAGTCTTTTACAGAGTAATGACCATATCAGTAGGAAGTTCTTGCAGTTTTTCCGGAGAAGTAGCAGACCATTATATATTCTTGCAACTTTTATCAGTGCCTGATCTGTGGTTTTTACAAGATCAGTTCCGATAAAGAACATATAATGGTTTTGCAATTCATCAAAATGGAGGATTCAGCTGTTTGTAATTATGAAAACAACTAGAAGGCCAAGGTCGACATATCGAGCCCTATGTTTAAGAAGTCCAGATTGATTTGCCCAACACCAATGTCAATCCCATTCGGAGCAAGAGGTCACATGATATTAGATGCATATACGCAGGGCTTTTTTACCTTATATAACAGAGGCCTATAAAGGGCCTCTTCCCAACAGAAAATTGGACTGTTTTTTCCCAACTGTGGCAGAAATATTTCCCAATCGGAAAACAGCAGTCTCTCAGAATTTGAGAAAAAGCATGAATTCTGCAGTGTGTTTTTGGCTGCTAAGTAAATTCCGACTTGGAAAAGTTAATGATATGGTAAATAATGGATGACAATATAAATAAAGTATATTAATGTCATATTTACTTAATTTATGAAACTTTTATTTTTCCCAAAATGAGAAATAAGCGCGTTCTTTTTTCCCAAAATGGACAGGCCTGGGCCTCTTCCCAATTTTGTGGAAAAAAGCCCTGATACGGAACATTCTGATGAAGTGTGGTGAAAATCCCACAAGGAATAAGCATTCATAGCTGCGGAGACTGGACGTGACCTATATTTTGTTTAAAGTAGGTCACAGCGACCAGAAATTTTGCACGATGTTAGATGCATAAAAGAAGCATTTTGGTGAAGTTTGGTGAAAGCGCACATACACCCGGATGACATTGTGATCGCTAAATCCTGATTTGTAGACGGGCTCGACAAAAATGAATGAGGAGGAAAAGGAATTCAGGAACGCTCAGCCAATCCTGTCATTCTTCGGGATCATACCGCACATATCGACGGGTTGGTATGTTCATATGCTACATGAACAATATGGTGTTGATGTTTGATTTGCGTTTCATGTGTATTATTTACAATACAGATGACCTTTTTATCAATGCTTTCATATAAATAAACAATAGATGGTGCAATCGCCTACATGTAACTGACGTTGCAAAACTTTGGATTTTGAATGCAAATTCCTTTTGGGAATTAATTCCCACCATGCTATTATGAAGCAACCAATGTGGAAACCTTCTAGATACACTTGAGATATGCTTCGAAAAAGTGATTGAGGTGTTGCGAATGAGGATTACCAGTAACTAAAGGTAAAAAATAGTTCTGGCAAAGTGATATCATCACTATATTTTCACTAGTGATGTAATATAGCTTTTTTGGTGCAATACTTAAATTATGTCATTTTCAAATCAATGCTAAGTATTGATAGATATATAATAAATTAACCAACAATTAATTTAGCCAACAAGTTTAATACAAAACAAATGCATGTATGAACATTTCTATTTATCACGCCTATAAGACGAGAACATTTATCTTTAATCATGTCAATTAACCAATTAGATGATGTCATACTTTAAGTGAAATCATGACATCATTGTTTTAATGACCTCAGATATGTTCTTCTGTTATAAATTGTTTGCACAAAAATAATACGATCGTCGATAGAGCTTTAAATCATAGTTCTTTTAACTTTAAAAAATATTAAACTTCATGTTTATTATACAATATGTATACTCTGTACTATATATTTATTTTTCCACCAGATAACCATCATGAATGACAAGACAGTGAGAGATCACAAGTGTTCTTGCACAGCTGGACAGGGCACATGTAACCATATAGCTGGATTTTTGTACCAGATTGCACATTATAAGACCCTTGGTTTAAAATCTGTACCAGACTTTGTATCCAAGACATCTTCTCCACAGCAGTGGCATGTACCTCCAAGAACACACGGAATAAAACCACGTGATCTATTAACAGTTAAATTTGTGAAACCAAAGGCAACAGAGTCAAAGGGGTGTGTACGCAGTACATTGTACAACCCAATTAATGGTGAATTTCCGGATCTGGAACTTATGATTAACCTACAGGCATGCTTAGAACACAATCATAAAACTGCGCAACTCTATCAAGTTCTGCCAAAACAGTTTGACAATATTGATACTGTAACCACCACATTTGGAAATGTTTTAGCTGGAAGTATTCTTTCTCATCAGTTCCCGAAACCTGGGAATGATGGAAAGATCATCAAATTACCTATGACAGTTCGCTTCCCATCATTACCTACGGATGAATGTTTGTTTGAAACAACATACTGTTCAGTTCTTACACTAAATGAGTCTCAGTTTATAGATGGTATTAAAGTGTCCCTTGAACAGTGTCACGAGATAGAGGAAATTACACGGAAACAAAGCGAATGTCCTGAATGGCATAAATTAAGAAGAAATAGGATTACTTCCTCTATATTTAAGGATGTTGTCAGTCGACAAAAAGACTTTGACACCTTATGCGAACGAATAGTGAGCAAGAGGACAATTCAAACTGCCGCCATGAAGTATGGCATTGAGCACGAGGCTGAGGCTGCACTTGAATATTCAAACCATGAGAACGTTAATGTCACCTTGTGTGGGTTTGTCGTTAACCCAAAAGTGCCATTTCTTGGTGCATCACCAGATCGACTTGTCTATGACCCTTCAGAAGAATTGCCATTCGGAGTACTAGAGATAAAGTGTCCACAGAAGGCCTCATTCAAGGATTGCCCTTATTTGAGTAATCAAAATGATGTGTTTAAACTTAAACCAGTTCATCAGTACTACCATCAGATCATGGGCCAGATGGCAATCACTGGGCTTAAGTGGTGTGACTTTGTCGTATGGACAGTAAATGATATGCATGTTGAACGAATTAACTTTAATGAGCAGTTGTGGTCAGATATGCTGGACAAATTGAGCGTTTTTTACTTTGAGCATCTCATATACCATTTTAAATAATGGATATATGAATGAATAGACTAATATGAAGGAGTCTTAAAACACATTAAAATATGCCACATGTTATTATTGTTTATGAAAATATCTGATCTGGAAAGCGCGACTCGGCTAGTTTGTTGCTAAATCATAAATATTAATATGGGGGGGTTTACATTGCTAATATAGGTGTGCATATAATTTAAATAAAGTGTACGTCGATTACAAAACAGAATTTATAAAAGCCATTAAGCATCATATGAATTAATAATAATGATTTGTACAACAAAAACTACCTGAGTTGTCAAATTTTCAAGACTATTTAACTACTTCATGAAAAACAATTCAATCGGGCAGAACATGGGGCCTAATTTTAATTGTTAATGAATAGTTTGGTTGGAAAAACTCAACGACTCACTGCTAGTCTTTGGAGCATAATTCATTAATATTAAGTCATGATGCTTTAAGGCTATTCTAAATTCTAGTTTTGTGATCGAACTTTAATTTAATTATATAGATGTGCAACTGCTAGCAATATCAACCACATACATGTATATATAATATTGATGATTTAAGAACAATAATACACCGGCAACCTGGTAGTCTCGTGTTTTCCCGTCCACACATTTTCATAAATAATAATTCAACCAAATTTAATATGCGGCTTATTTAATGCATGTTCACCGAGGGTTTTCTTTTTGTATTTGTATTGGCACCAATTACTTTTCCAGATCGCCCGCTGTCCCTTTAAGCTGAATAATACAATTTTGGTGCAGAGTCGGTAAAATGGAAAATTAAATGGAAATCTTTTCAATGGTAGCAATGTTATTTTTGAAAGAATGTTTTGAATATATACTATCCTGAACACTATATTTAACTGCTCTACAACACATTTCAGGTTAAATAATTGGCAATTGATCCATTTTATTCTAGAATAAAGGTCCTTTAAATAATGTCATTAGACAACAAACTGTCCACAGCTGAGTTGCTGAACCAGCTAAGCTAATAGGAATCACAGAGTCAAAAATATGGTATTCTTTGATTCGCCGAATAGCTCTCTCTACATGTATTCGAAGTTTGGCAATCTCCTGTGTTTCTTCAACCTCTTTTGTGGTGAACTGATTCCTGTTGCATGTGAGGAAAGGTGGTATATTGAGTTTTGCCCCTTTAGCATCTAGAAGATCTTGGATCAAAAAACCCTTGTCGGCCATAACACTGTCGCCTTCTTCCAGCAAACTGACAATGTTACTCTGCCTGGTAATTTCCTTATCGGATATCGAACCCGCAAAAAGGGATGATACAAATATTATGCAACCAGATGGTGAAATGCCAATAAGACTTTTGAATGTTGTTGCGCTCTTGTAATGTGAATAAAATTCTGAATTCAAACTTAACGAAGATGGTGTTTGAATTTTAATTTCAGTACAGTCTAATATGACACGAGTAGATGGGTACATTTCCTTAAAGCACTCTGGCATATGTCGGTCAATTTGCTCTCTGCTTGGCCATATTGGAAGAGATCCAAGTTGAAAGTACAAAAAGTTGCTCCACCTTATGATAATGCGACTCACAGTTGCTTGTGAAATGTTGCACCTAACAGCCAAATCCTGTTGGAACAGCCCTAACCTTACTTTAACTAAAAATATAAAAAATTGATCAATCAAACTTAAACTTTCTATGCGAAAAGATGGCTGTATGACATCGCTGCCAATATACCTCTGTCTTTGAATCTGTGTCCATCGTGTCATTCTCTCAGCGGATGGTTTCAGCAGGTTGAATAAGTTTATAAGTAAAGAATATGATGAAAACCCAGTATAAAATAATAACATTTGTGGATCAGTTGAAAACCGTTCTAGGCCAAAGCTATTCATTGACATTTTTTCTATCTTTTGCTCAAGTTCATCTATATGTGCACACGCTTCCTCCAATTTCTCATTTTCTGACTTCTCATTTTGTAGGTAGTCATGGAACATGGGTTGTGGTGTCACTATAGTGTGTGTCAATGGAGATGGCTCAATATCTGTGTCATCAATGCTGCAAATAATTGGATGATACAGTTATTAAAGAGGCATAGGCGATAAATTGTTTCTCAACATTTGATATATACGTCTCTTGAATTGAGAATTGAGTTGAGAAAAAAAGGAAATAAATCAATAATTATCTTTCCATATATTTTAAATGCACAACACTAGTGATTAATCGATTGTAATCGATCATCGATTACTTCAAGGCCAAGGCATTCGATTATGAAAGTTTACAATCGATCATCTGTAAATTGTAAAAATACGCTTAAATTAATGTTGAAAATAAAAATAATCATGAACATCCAGGAGACTCAGTTTATCAGGAAATACACTAATTAACACATTTATAGCAATTGCAATTACTTTGCTGATTAAATAAAATAACAATGGCATAATGAACAATACCTCGAAGAATACAATGTCATACAAATTATAATATATAACTGATATATATTTTTTCTGACTGATCTGACTAATCGATTGTATATGTAACTGATGAATGATCGTTTACATCCTGATTGTAACCGATGGTCTACTGTAAATTTTAAACCATTTGTCTATCACTATACAACATTAACTATTTCACTTTACCTCATATTTGAATCCTCTAGCCTTTGTCGTTTCATTGGAGGCTTACGTAGGGGATTGTCCATAGTCCAGGAGAAAGTTGTCGGTACCGCATTCTTCACCAAACATTTCTTTCCGGTTAGTGTCTTCATGAAATATTCATTTTTGAAATGAACGGAACAAACTTTAGTGTGTGCCTTTATCTGAAAAATAAAGACAATTATAATATAACATAACCTACAATATATAACATAATTGAAGGAGTTTCGTGTGGCTTGTGCAAGGTTTAAACATATTCGATTTATAATTATAGGCCGTTGATATGAAACGATTTATAATTATAGGCCGTTGATATGAACAATAAGCATACATGTAGGTATTCTGGAACTAGTGCAGACTTAGGGGGAAACCCCCTGCCCGCATCCCCATGTGTCTGTCTTTGCCTTTGTTTAAACAAGAGCCCCCTGTTAAAATCCGGAAATGCAGAGATTAATATAAAGAAAAATTACAAAATAATAAAAAAATAAAAAGTACATCTACCCAGGCTCGAACCCTGTCCGCTAGCGTGACAAGCTAACATCCTTTCCATTAGACCATGCCGCCTGTGCGATTAATATGTGCTGTCGTTATTATTTATAATGAGACCAACAACATTGCTACATGAGAAGATCGGGGTCAACTTTCTGCAGACGAATTATCTTTCTGCAGACGAATTATCTATCCTGCAGACTAAATGAGTAAGTATTTAATATAATTCGGTTGTTTACCACGCTTAGGAAATCTTAGGCTCCAACCAACCCAGACGAAGGATATTCTTTTTTTCAGGGATTGTTTGCACAGAGAAAAGACATACTTCTTTGAGCATACTGTAGAGATTTGATCATGTTTCATAATGTAAACAAACGTACATTTTTAAGCGCTTCTTCTTCATCGCCCTTTGTGTTTTTCATATATTACCTGGAAATGTTGTCCTTCGTCACGTCGTACTTTAACAATCCATTCCTTTCTTCTTGCATCATCAGCCGGAAAGCTATGAAATGACACATCTTTGGTGTTATATCGCGAATCATTCGTGCACATCGGCACGCAACAGTGATACGCTGCCATGTTTTGTTTGCGTTAGTAGCCTCGTTTTGAAATCAAAATGGCCGACGCGTGAAATAAGAGTATAGTAATTGCTTCCTTATTCTTAACTGTCAAACAAGATAAAGTTATGTTTAAACCGTATTCTACCATTTGGAACAGTTCATTGGTATGTTTGTTGGTTAGAATATTATTTGTAATTAATGTAAACTGCGTTTTTATAAGACTTTCATACATTTTAAGCCGTAGATTACTGTTTTTTCTGTCAGTGTTTTGTTTGGTTGGAAACGTTCGTTTGTTCGGAAAAAGAACGTTATCGTGCGTAAGACTGATTGTTTCCGAACATCGAACGTCGAACAACGACCAAAACCCGACATTGATCATTTTTTTGATCATTTATTTGATCGTTTTCTTAGTTTTAGTATAAATAGGCCCGAAAATTGGTCGAGAGAGGAGTCTCGCATCATCTAGCATACAGTACACGTCGTTGCTCTTGGCTATCTGCACGATTACAGTGAACTTAGGCAAATCATAAGTAAGCATCATTAATGAAGTAATACTAGATATTTAAAAGTAAAAAATATATATTTAGTAACATAGCAGGTAAAAATAACAGTTTATTATATAACATTGGAACTATTGATAGCATGTATTTCTAGGATCTGGTTATTGACACTAAAGATACGGAGTGCTATTGGGATTTAAGTTGCGATTCATTATTTTATTACAAAACGCGTGTGCACTAAACAGTATTTAAAGTATATTATACAACAAATCGGCAATTTTGATGAGAAGAATATATTGCGAATGTGGTGTGCCTATTTGTAGAAACAGTTGTTTTTATATACATGATTAGTATTCTTGTGCTTAATAAAAGAAGTTAAACTGTTAACAAACCGTTGTTCCTGAAATACCCTGTTACTATATTAAAAGCTAACATAACCGGAAACTACGTCTAAAGGTTGACCGTTATAATCTGATAAAATATTAACAACAAACGGTCTAAGTTTAGAGTGATCTAAACGAAACTTGTAATTAATAGGTTAACGGTCAACGCCAGCAGAGCGTAACAATATCTTCTTCGCTACTTACAGGATTTTCACCAAACTCTACCAGAATGTTCATTATGTGGATCCAACATCGCGTGCAGAATTTCGGGTCGCTGTGACCTGCTTTCGACGAAAGATAAGTCACGTCCGGTCTCCGCTGGGACATGCGTATCTTGCTTCATTCTCGCAGGAATTTCACCAAACTTCACCAAAATGTTTCTTATATGAATCTAACATCATTTGCAAATTTTGGGTAGCTGTGACCTACTTTCGACACAATTTAGGTCACGTCCGGTCTCCATTACGACATGCGTATCTTGCTTCTTTCTTACAGTATTTTCACCAAACTTCACCAGAATGTTCCTTAAATGCGTCTCACATCACGTGCAAACTTTCGGGTCACTTTGGCCTACTTTTGACGAAATAAAGGTCACATCCGGTCTCCGCTACATTATGCACCCCACTGTCAATGACATTAATTTAATATCTCTTGGGATTGACACTGGTGTTGGCAAAATCAAAATTCCGGACCCTTATACTAGGACTTCTAGTAAACAAAAGTAGATATAAAAGTCGAACAAACAGGAATTGTAGCATTCAAGGACCACCGTCAACCAAAAATATATATAAATTAAACGCTAGGGATGCGGCGATATCACACACATAAAAGGATTGACAATAGGGCTACCGCATTGGAACGGTCAGTAGTAAAAAGCCACTGTGGTTTAAACCAGGTTCAAGGTGCACTAAACCTCACTCTTGCTCTATTGTCATCCCAATAAAACGAGACAGCTAGTGTAAATAAATCAAATAAAGAACATCTCCGCCAGATTATACCTCTTACAAAGTAGGCAGCATTGATAGTTCATAGTTAATTAATCATGTTCATATCAATATAAATGCAACAAGCCTAGAAAAAATACAAAGCAAGTACTCAATGACATGGCTGTTTAACAGATCTACACTATCAAAACACAACATGTTTTTGCTTTAAATATTGTTTGTTGTATCATTTGTTTGGAAATTAAATCGTTATCTGATTTAGAGAAAGTACGTGTAAATAAATACTGAAAATGGGATCCCTTGGAAACAACAAATACAAAGAAGAGAGAAAAATAGCAGACTCGGCCTTATTGAGTATGTTCATGAGAGGTAATATAAAGTGCAACATCTATGATGCCCTCTAGCACCGGCTTAAGCGATATTTACTTTAAAACCACAAAGATTGGGCTTGGCGACCCCAAAGGACCAGTAAGTAATATAACTGCTGCTTTGTAGTCATTGCGACGTTTTACAGCCACCACACAACACTAAACAAACGCTAGTGTAAATGTCAATAAATACTGGAAAGGGATCCCTGGAAACAACAAACACAATGAAGAGAGAAAAGTAGAACACTGTTTTATTGAGTCTGTTCATGGATGGGAGGTAATATAAAATGCAACACCTTCCGCACCACTAGCACCGGCAAAAGCGGTATTCAACTTTAAAGCCCTGAAAAACAGCATATATATACGTCGGTGACTATCTAATGGCCAAATAAAGTTTAGTAAACCGTTTTGTATTTACAATAACAATTATCATCATGATAAAGTTAATATAAAAACGTACCTGTTTCACAATCTTTGCCGTCATAACCGGCGATGCATGTGCATTTGTACGAGTTGGCATGATCTAAACATGTACCACCATTTTGACATGGATTAGAGAGGCACTCATTGATATCTGAAACAGTATCAAACAGTATATTTAGATTATGATCCTTTTTGTTAACAATATATAAAATGCAGTCATATTCACGCCTCAATAATTTTCCAAAAAGTTCGTTTGTGCTAATACAGTATCTGTTTCTTGTTTATGGTGTTATTAACCGTATATCAATGCGCCCTGTGACCTATTAAACATGTTCCGTTTGCAAAAAATGTTTAATTGTTCACAGGGCGCCTTGACATACCCTCTGTAAAATAAACCACGTGTTGGAGTTGGAAGTAGTTTATGCTTGTATGTGTTACATAACAAAATTAGTTCTTGTTTTGTCAGATTTAAATAAAAGCACATTTTATTCACTACAGTATCATGGAAAAGAAATAATTGGATCAGTTTTCTTACTGTACGTATAATAAAACAAACATGGTTTGATCAACTATTTTACCTTAAGCAGTAAGCACCTCTAATGAATAATAAATACATTCAAAAGATAGTTAATTTCAAAACCAACCGCTTTCACAAACTGTTCCTTTATAACCGGCGTTGCATGTGCAATAATACGAGTTGACAAGATCTGAACATGTACCGCCATTTTGACAGGGATTAGAGAGGCACTCGTTGATATCTGAAACATCGGTAGGTATTGATATGAATACAAAAAATCTTTCAACACGTATTCTGAAATGGAGTTCCTCTAAGAGGTAAAATTGAAATGAGTAATTTGTTGTTATGTATGTGAATAAACATGACGTCATGGGCATTATTATTTTGCATAATCAATTATGTAATATAATTCAAACTTGTCAAACATATGCATAGAAACAAACAACAATTACAAAGATGAATAAAAGGCAAGATATGACATCACAAACATACAAGGGTTGACAATAGGGCTACTGCTTTGGAACGATCAGTGGCAAAAAATGCCGCCGGAGATGTAAACCATGTTCTGGTGTGTATCTTAATAAATCGGAACAGATACGATTGTGTTCTTCTACGTGGTAATTAGGCCATATACCGCCATCTTGACATAGAATAGAAGACGCACTCATTGATATCTGAAACAAAGCCTGATACTTATACGGAAAAGTACCAGTCTGACATACATCTTCAAATCAAGCTGATCTTCATATCATGCTGTATTTTTTCTTCAAAACGGTAGTCTAGACTGTTATAAAATCAATAGTAAATTGACTTAAAAACTAACCTGTTTCACAATCGCTGCCTTCAAAACCGTCTCTGCATGCGCAGTTATACGAGTTGACGAGATCTGAACATGTACCACTATTCTGGCAGGGATTAGAGAGGCAATCATTGATATCTGAAACATCGTTAGGTATGTACATGTATATAAAACTGATTTCTGACCAAATAGAAATTTAAAAATTACCTCGGGGTTTTAAAATAGTCTTAAACAGTCTCCCCGTGCTACGAATCAGTAGTGTTACTTTTTACTGGTCGTTTGAGATCAATGAGCCCAATATTTGAAATAGAATACCGCTTAAGCCTGTGCTAGGGTGCGTGAGAGGTATTGCGTCTTACATTACATTTCATGAGCAGACTCAATAAACCCGAGTCTGCTATGTTATTCTCTTGGTTGTGTTTGTTGCTTCCAGAGGATCTCCCTTATCAGTATTTAGTATACAATTTTTTGAAATACAATGTTAATAACGACACAAAAATGCAGTGGAATTTACCTATTTCACAATCAGTGCCTTCATAACCGACTCTGCATGAACAGTTATACACGTTGACAAGATCTGTACATGTGCCACCATTCTGACAGGGATTAGAGAGGCACTCATTGATATCTGAAAGAACGTTAAGTATATATCTGAAAAAGGTTAAAATTAAAACTGACCTGTTTCACAATATTTGCCTTCATTATAGGAGTTGCATGAGCAGTCATACGAGTTGACAAGAGCTGAACATGTACCACCATTCTAATAGGGATTAGAGAGGCACTCGTCGATATCCGAAACAACGTCATGTATGCTTGTAAAAGCAACATATCAAATTTAAACCGGCATTGTTAAAGTGCAGTTAAATGTATTAACAAGATGTGAACATGTGTCAGCATGCTGCGGGATTAGAGAGGCACTCATTGATATCTAAAACAAAGCTAGGCATTTATATAAAACAAATGATCTGATCGAAATTGGTCTTGTTAAAATAAGCTAGTGATTTCTTTTAAAATAATCTTTCACTTTATGAAATATAATAAAATTAGATCAATTATTTATATAAACATACAGAACGGTGTTTCAGATATCAATGAGTGCATCTCTAATCCCTGTCAGAATGGTGATACATGTTCAGGTCTTATCAACTCTTATATCTGCACATGCAACTCCGGTTTTGAAGGGACCAACTGTGAAACAGGTTAAATCACTCTTGTTGGTTAGAGTTTAGATCATGGCGGGGATTTCTTTATTTACACTGTCCTGTTTTAATGGGATGACAGTAGGGTAAGTGTGAGGTTTGGTGCACCCTAGAACCGGTTTAAACCCCCAGTGGCCTACTTTGCCACTGAACGTTCCAAGGCGGTAGCCCTATTGTCAACCCTTTTGTGTTTGTGATGTCGTTTGCATTTTTTATTACTTTTGCCTTTTCGTTTGTCTGTTTGCGTGTTTGTTTTTATGTTTTGTGGTTGACTGTCGTCCTTGAATGCTGCTTTCCCTGTCCGATATTTTTAGCCTTCGTTCATTGATATCTGAAACAATGTTAGGCATTTATCTGAAAACAGTCCATCTGAAATATATATTGACAGCATGTGTCTTTTTTGCAGGCTTAATAGTTGTTTTTTTTTTTTTTTTTAAATATAATCACTACTGAAACGTAATTCTCTTGAAAGCGCGACGACAAAAAAAAAAGAGACAAAAGTAGCAGACTTTTTTTATTTAGCCCTTTTATTAGAGATTATGTTGGATGCACCATCCTTCTATCCGCTAATACAAACATTAAAAAAAAAAAAAAAATCAGCTCCAAAGAAAATATTTGGCTTAAAGACAAAGAAGACCTTTATTTAATTTAACTTCAAAACTGACCTGTTTCACAATATTTGCCTTCATAACCGGCGTTGCATGTGCAGTCATACGAGTTGACAACCTCAGAACATGAACCACCATTCTGACAGGGATAAGAGAGGCACGCATCGATATCTGAAACAACGGTAGGTATTTATATAAAACACAGCATCTGATCAAAACATAAAAAAAAATGATTTTTAAAATTAGGTCGGTGCTCTAAACTTGATGAAATATAATAGTCATAATACAATAATAAATGTCATGTTAATTTAAATTAAAACGAACTTGTTTTACAATCGTTTCATGCACAAACGGCCATTCATGAGCCGTTATATGAGTTGAAAAGATCTAAGCATCACCACTGTGACAAGAACTTTTGCTATTTGTATATATCAAAATAATTATAACAATAATGTAATAAGACCTGTTTCACAAGCTTTGCCTTTAAAACCGGCTTTGCATGTGCAGTCATAAGAGTTGACAAAATCTAAACATGTACCACCATTCTGACAGGGATAAGAGACGCAGTCTTTAAAATCTAAAAAGAAAGTTTATCTCAAAATAGCCTTTCTGACATATATTTTGAAATTTTTAAATAGACTTTTAGTAAATTATTTTGCAATATAACTTCAACACTTTAAAATTGGCCTGTTTCACAATCGTGACCTTTATAACCAACGATACAAAAACTGTAAAAAAAAATCTGAACATGTTAAACCGTTCTGACAAAAAAATGATAGTGAAACACTCTTTGGTATCTCAAACATCGTTATGTATATATAGTAAAAAGAAACTGATCTACTTTAAATAGGGTGTTTTAAAATGGTTTTACTTTATAAAATAGCATGATCATAATAATGATAAAGTCGTAATCAAATTATAACTGACCTGTTTCACAGTTGGTGCCTGCGATGATACAGTGTTATTGCTGTGATACAGATCATAAAGTTAACTTCAAAACCCACCTGTTTCACAGTTGTTTCCTTCATAACCGGCGATACATATGCAGTCATACGAGTTGACAAGATCTAAACATGTACCACCATTCTGACACGGATTAGAGAGACACTCATTGATATCTGAAACAACGTAAAGTATTTATCTACTACTAGTACGGCTAATATATATATATATATATATATTGACATCATGTTTTTTTTTAAGACAGCGTGGCCTAACATCCAGCTCGCACTCGCGATGGAGTGGGTTCAATCCCTTGCCGCTTCATACCCAAGACGTCATAAAAATGGCACTAGGAGCCCCATTTCTTGACGTTCAGCATAGTCGTTACAGGACTAGTCGGCCCGATGTCAGTATAATGTGGCTGGTTGTTGTATCATGTAATGTATCTACCACATGGTATTCCAGTGTATTTCAGTGTGGTACAATTGAAAAAAAATACTGAAAATATTTTCCCGTGGAAGCAACGAACACAAAGAAGTGAGAAAAGTTGCAGACTCGGTTTTCTTAAGGCTGTTCATGAGAGGTTTATGTTAGGTAATAAATGGTACAGCACTTCTCAAATATTAGTTCTAACTTGATACCACACAGACTGAGTTCAAAGTCTCTGAAGGACATGGGATTTAGCATTAACACTGACCTGTTTCAGAATGTTTGCATTGATAGCCGTCGATGCATGAGCAGTCATACGAGTTGACAAGATCTGAACGTGTACAACTATTCTGACATGGAGATCTCGTGTTGGATTTCCCAATCTTCACCGGATACCCATGAAAGATTCTTATAATCTATGCCAAGATTTTTACATAGCTCTTGATATAGATTGGACTGGAATGTTTTACTTCGATCTGTATGACAAGTGGTACGCCAAACCGACAAATGAAATGCTCTAACAACACCTTTGAAGCAGTCTTTTTACACTGTCCCGTGTTATTGAGATGCCAGAAGGGTAGCCCTATTGCCAACCCGTTTATGTTTGTGATGTCATATTTTGCCTTTTTTCATTTTTGTATTAGTTGTTTGTTTCTGTGCGTGTAATTGACTGTGGTCCTTGAGAGCTGCGTTTCCTGTTCGACTTTTACATCTATTTGTAAGTATTTTTAAAATTATATTTCATTTTATTTTATTAAATATAACGATAATATAGATTAAAACATGCAATGGAAAGTTGATTTTAAAACCTGTTTCACAAACGTTGCCTTCATAACCGTCTCTGCATGCGCAGTTATACGAGTTGACAAGATCTGAACATGTACCATCATTCTGGCAGGGATCAGAGAGGCACTCATTTATATCTGAAACAAAGGTACGTTTTCAAATAAAGCAAGTTAGCTGATCTAAATAGGGCTTGTTAAGATGAGCTAAGCATTTTTTTATGTTTTTTTTAAAAAGAAATAAATACTGTTTCGCTTTAAGAAATATAATCTTAATTACGATACAACCATGGTATAGGAAGTTAGCTTCAAAACAAATTGTTTCACAATTAGGTAAGTATTTTTAAGATACTCATTTATTTTATGAAATATAAGTTGACTTCAAGCAAACCTGTTTCACAATTGATGCCATCAAACCCGTCGCTGCATGCGCAATCATACGAGATGACGAGATCTGAACATGTACCACCATTCTGGCAGGGATTAGAGAGGCACTCATCGATATCTGAAACGTCGTTAGGCATGTATATTAGCACAATTGATCGGATTTAAATAGAAATTGTTAAAATTAGCTACGTCTTTTTAAAAATATATTTGATTTTATGAAATATAATGGTAGCAAAGATTAAAATATTCATGGAAAGTTGATTTAAAAACAAACCTGTTTCACAATCGTTCCCTTCATAACCGGCGTTGCAAGTACAGGCATACGAGTTGACTAGATCTGAACACGTACCACCATTATGACAGGGACTAGAGAGGCACTCATTGATATCTGAAACAATCGTTAGGTATGCACACTGAACAAAATTTTTAAGTATCAACTTTTGTATCTTAACTAATTTTCTTATTTTATATATATATATTTGAGAATAGATATATGATAAGTATTTTGTTTTGACCCATAGTTTGTAAAACATTTATTTTTTGTTTAAATGGTTACATCTTTTGAGAGTTACCCTCCCTTTATATGAAAACATGAAATGTACTGATAAAACACATAACATGAGTCGAAGATCGCTTAAAGATATACAATTCTTAAAACTGGTATGAAATAATAGAAAAAAACGTAAAAATTTGACCCATTTATCGCAGATTTTCCGTCAATAAAAAAAATGAAATATGGATAATCTTAAATTACCTCCATTTAAATTGAATATTGTTTGAAATTCAAGTAACTGTAATCTAATCAAGCTCAAAATACACAAAACAATGAGATATTATTGACATATTCTTAGATTGGCACTTAGCAATTTGGTTTAGTATATATACATAACTTGATATAATTTCAAATGAACTTGCTAAAATTAGGCAAAATTAAGTATTTTTAAAATTTTATTTGATTTTACGCAATATAATGATAATAAAGCTTAAATATGCAATGGAAGCAATGGAAGCTAATTTCAAAACTGACCTGTTTCACAGTTGTTCCCTTCATAACCGGCGTTGCAAGAGCAATCATACGAGTTGACAAGATCTGAACATGTACCACCATTCTGACAGGGATTAGAGAGGCACTCATTGATATCTGAAACATCATTAGGTATTTATATAAAACAATTGATCTGATTTAAAGGGAAAGTACTTACAAAAGATGTCAGTCAGTTAGATTTCCATTTCGACTTTTATACATACTTTCACTTTGTGAAATATATAACCATGAAGATAATACATTCGTAATACGTTAAATTCAAAACCCACCTGTTTCGCAGTGTGTCCCTTCATAACCGGCGTTGCAAGAGCAGTCATACGAGTTGACAATATCTGAACATGTACCACCATTCTGACAAGGATTAGAGAGGCACTCATCGTTATCTGAAACAATCGTAAGGTATGTATATAAACAAATTGATCTAATCTTTTATATCATTAAATATAATGATAATACAGATTAAAATTTGCAACTTGATTTCAAAACTGACCTGTTTCACAGTTGTTCCCTTCATAACCGGCTTTACAAGAGCAGCCATATGAGTTGACAAGATCCGAACATGTACCGCCATTCTGACAGGGGTTAGAGAGGCACTCATCGATATCTGAAAGCTCGTTAGGTATTTATGTAAAACAATAGATCAGATTTAAATAGAAAGTATTTACAGAACATGTTGGTAGTTTAAAATTATCTTTGTGATGGCACATGCGTGACATTGGCATTTTAATTGTTGTTTGTACGTAAAATATTATAAACATAAACATGTTAAATTCGTAATATGTTAACTTCAAATCCCACCTGTTTCACAGTTGTTTCCTTCATAACCGGCGTTGCAAGAGCAGTCATACAAGTTGACAAGATCTGAACATGTACCACCATTCTGACAGGGATTAGAGACGCACTCATCGATATCTAAAACATCGTTAATTATGTATATAATACCAATTGATCTTATTTAAATTGGAATTGTTAAGATTAGCTACGTATTTTTTAAAAATATATTTGATTTATGAAATATAATGGTAATACAGATTTTAAAAAGAAATGGAAAGTTGATTTAAGAATAAACCTGTTTTACAATCGGTGCCTTCATAACCGTCTCTGCATGCGCAGTTATACGAGTTGACAAGATCTGAACATGTACCACCATTCTGACAGGGATTAGAGACGCACTCATCGATATCTGAAACATCGTTAGTTACGAGGGTCATTCAATAAGTTCTGTCACTAACGCATTTTAACAAGTATATGCTCATTGTGAGTGTTGATGTTTGGTACCAAATGAAAGAAAGTTTCAATACCATTCCATTGATGGTAAAATAAATGCTGTATCTTTTGTGTGACGAAAGTTATGGAACATTTAATACACATCACTTATACACACTGAGGCAATTTTGTCCTGAGTTTTTTCAGGTATGTTAATTGTTACTTTTTTAAATGCCTGTTTCTCTTTAAGTACTTGTCGAAGACCTTTGACATTTCTCATACACTATCCATAATATCTGTGTATTACAAGATTTAGAATTTAAGCATGGTAGATGAAAAGGCATTGTCTTAGAAATTAACATTTTAAGCTAACGTGTAAAATTAATTTAATGATAAATGGACATTAAATGGAAGGGCAGTCTTCTGAAATAGCGTTTTTGGATGATCAATATTTTCACTAAACATTGTACAAAATTCTACAATAATGTGTTGAATATGAAAGTTAAAAACTGAAGGACTAGGATTTGTAAAAAAATATGAAAACATATTAATACTATGAGAATAATTACGACATTTAAAAGATATTATAACATTTCCGTGAACAAAGTGAAGAAAATCAGTGTTATTTCTGCTAAAATTAAGGGATATGCATTCACTCATATCTGGTTTGCAGCAAGACCTTTCCGAATTCTCGACAATCATTTTCATGGAGTATGGACGAATAACAACAGATAACAGTACAAGACAATGTAAAAGCATAGACTTATTCAAATAAGTTTTATAACGTTTTGTAACAAGGACATTTTCAGAGATGCCAGTATCCAAAAGGTGTGGTAGGGGGAGGTAATTCAGGGGTATAAATAACCTGAAATTTTTCATTTTTGTTGTGGAATTAAGAGAGCGAACCCAGTAGTACTATAAATACACTACTTTATCTCAGTGTAATATCCAGTTCAAAAAATGTATGCCTAGTGACAGAATGTTTTGAAGCACCCTCGTATGTATATGAAAACAAATTGATCTTATTTAAATTGGAATTGTTAAAACTAGCTACGTATTTTAAACAAATATTTGATTTATGAAATATAATGGTAATAAAGATTTTAAAAATGCAATGGAAAGTTGATTTCAGAATAAACCTGTTTCACAATCGGTGCCTTCATAACCGTCTCTGCATGCGCAGTTATACGAGTTGACAAGATCTGAACATGTACCACCATTCTGACAGGGATTAGAGACGCACTCATCGATATCTGAAACATCGTTAGTTACGAGGGTCATTCAATAAGTTCTGTCACTAACGCATTTTAACAATTATATGCTCATTGTGAGTGTTGATGTTTGGTACCAAATGAAAGAAAGTTTAAATACCATTCCATTGATGGTAAAATAAATGCTGTATCTTTTGTGTGACGAAAGTTATGGAACATTTAATACACATCACTTATACACACTGAGGCAATTTTGTCCTGAGTTTTTCCAGGTATGTTAATTGTTACTTTTTTAAATGCCTGTTTCTCTTTAAGTACTTGTCGAAGACCTTTGACATTTCTCATACACTATCCATAATATCTGTGCATTACAAGATTTAGAATTTAAGCATGGTAGATGAAAAGGCATTGTCTTAGAAATTAACATTTTAAGCTAACGTGTAAAATTAATTTAATGATAAATGGACATTAAATGGAAGGGCAGTCTTCTGAAATAGCGTTTTTGGATGATCAATATTTTCACTAAACATTGTACAAAATTCTACAATAATGTGTTGAATATGAAAGTTAAAAACTGAAGGACTAGGATTTGTAAAAAAATATGAAAACATATTAATACTATGAGAATAATTACGACATTTAAAAGATATTATAACATTTCCGTGAACAAAGTGAAGAAAATCAGTGTTATTTCTGCTAAAATTAAGGGATATGCATTCACTCATATCTGGTTTGCAGCAAGACCTTTCCGAATTCTCGACAATCATTTTCATGGAGTATGGACGAATAACAACAGATAACAGTACAAGACAATGTAAAAGCATAGACTTATTCAAATAAGTTTTATAACGTTTTGTAACAAGGACATTTTCAGAGATGCCAGTATCCAAAAGGTGTGGTAGGGGGAGGTCATTTTTGTTGTGGAATTAAGAGAGCGAACCCAGTAGTACTATAAATACACTACTTTATCTCAGTGTAATATCCAGTTCAAAAAATGTATGCCTAGTGACAGAATGTTTTGAAGCACCCTCGTATGTATATGAAAACAAATTGATCTTATTTAAATTGGAATTGTTAAAACTAGCTACGTATTTTAAACAAATATTTGATTTATGAAATATAATGGTAATAAAGATTTTAAAAATGCAATGGAAAGTTGATTTCAGAATAAACCTGTTTCACAATCGGTGCCTTCATAACCGTCTCTGCATGCGCATGTATACGTGTTGACGAGATCTGAACACGTACCACCATTCTGACAGGGGTGAGAGGGACACTCATTGAAATCTGAAACATCGTTAGGTATGTATATAAAACAATTGATCTGATTTAAATAGAAAGTATTTACAAAACATGTCTGTAGTTTAAAATGATATTTGTGATGGCACATGCCTTATGTATTAACATTGTAATTGTCGTTTATTTTAATGCGTGTTTTTGAATGACTGTGTACTATAAAAGCTACATTTCAGTTCGACTTTTATGCCTATTTGCATTTCGTGAAATATTATAACCATACAGATCATAAATTCGTGATAAGTTAACTTCAAAACCCACCTGTTTCACAGTTGTTTCCTTCATAACCGTCTCTGCATGCGCAGTTATACGAGTTGACAAGATCTGAACATGTACCACCATTCTGACAGGGATTAGAGATGCACTCATCGATATCTGAAACATCGTTAGTTATGTATATAAAACCAGCTGATCTTATTTAAATTGGAATTGTTAAGATTAGCTACGTATTTTTTTAAAATATATTTGATTTATGAAATATAATGGTAATACAGATTTTAAAAAAGCAATGGAAATATGATTTAAGAATAAACCTGTTTCACAATCGGTGCCTTCATAACCGTCTCTGCATGCGCATTTATACGAGTTGACGAGATCTGAACACGTACCACCATTCTGACAGGGGTTAGAGGGACACTCATTGAAATCTGAAACATCGTTAGGTATGTATATAAAACAATTGATCTGATTTAAATAGAAAGTATTTACAAAACATGTCTAGTTTAAAATGATATTTGTGATGACACATGCCTTATGTATTAACATTGTAATTGTCGTTTATCTTAATGCGTGTTTTTGAATGACTGTGTTCTATAAAAGCTACATTTCAGTTCGACTTTTATGCCTATTTTCACTTCGTGAAATATTATAACCATACAGATCATAAATTCGTGATAAGTTAACTTCAAAACCCACCTGTTTCACAGTTGTTTCCTTCATAACCGGCGTTGCAAGAGCAGTCATACGAGTTGACAAGATCTGAACATGTACCACTATTCTGACAGGGATTAGAGACGCACTCATCGATATCTGAAATATCGTTAGTTATGTATATAAAACCAATTGATCTTATTTAAATTGGAATTGTTAAAATTAGCTACGTATTTTTAAAAATATATTTGATTTATGAAATGTAATGGTAATAAAGATTAAACTAAGCATTGGAAACATGATTTCAGAATAAACCTTTTTCACAATCGGTGCCTTTATAACCGTCAATGCATACTCTGTTATACGAGTTGACAATATCTGAACATGTATCACCATTCTGACAGGGATAAGAGACGCACTCATTGATATCTTAAACAAAGTTAAGTTTTTACGAGAACAATATTATTTGGCTTTGGAGTATAATCATGAAGATAATAATTTACGTTAACTTCAAAACCTACCTGTTTCGCAGTTGTTTCCTTCATAACCAGCGTTGCAATGGCAGTCATAAGAGTTGACTAGATTTGAACATGTACCACCATTCTGACAGGGATTAGAGAGGCACTCATCGATGTCTGAAATAAAGGTATGTATTCAAATAAAACAAGTGATCTGATCTAATTAGGGCTTGTTAAGATGAGCTAAGTATAATTAAACTGTGTGTTTGCTTTTTTCAAGAAATATAATATTAATTACGATATAACAATGCGAGTGTAAGTAAGCTTCAAAACAAACTTGTAAGACAATTAGGTCAGTAATTTGAAAATCATCTTTGGTTTAAACCCCCAGCGGCCTTTTTTGCCACTGACCGTTCCAAGACGGTAGCCCTATTGTCAACCCTTTAATGATTGTGATGTCTTATTTGGCCTTTTATTTATCTTTAAAGTTGTTCTTTGTTTCTGTATGTGTTTGTGGTTGACTGTCGTCCTTGAATGCTACTTTTCCTCTTATATCTATATTTAATTTTATGAAATTTCACAGTTGTTGCCTTCAAACCCATCTCTGCATGCGCAGGTATACACGTTGACAAGATCTGAACAGGTACCATCATTCTGACAGGGATTAGAGAGGCACTCATTTATTTTGAAACATCGTTATGTATGTATGTATATAAAAACCACTGATCTAATTTAAATAGAATTGTTAAAAATGCTTTGGAGTATTTTAAAAAAATATAATTATACCCCTGCTTTCTGAAATTGAAATGGGGACTATATAGGAATCAGGCTGTCCGTAACGTCCCGTCGCGTAACATAGTTTTGTTACATCGCGTCGAATTCCGTCGTGTCATGTTGCGTAACACATGTATATTACTTGCATTCCTCAAACAGTTTTGAATTGGTTGTTTCCAATCTTCATATACACATAACAACTTATGACCTGATGTCTCACTACATCACCCATTGTTGAATGCCTTATTTATTACAGAATTATGGTCCTTTGTTTGACTTAACATTTTCTATTTTAATATTGAATAATATCCTGTAACACCTTTTTTCTCAAACATTTTCGAATACTAACTGATGACCTTATGTCCCTATATATCACACATTGTTGGTTGCCTAAGTTATTACAGAATTATGGCCCTTTGTTTGACTTAGAAGGTTCCATTCTAATATTGTATAATGTCCTGTAACACATCTTTTCTCAAACTTTTTCAAATGATTGTTCCCAAACTTTATGTGCATATCTTGTCAATGTGTTTAAATTATATTTATATGATGTCAATAAAATTTCTTCTTCTTCTTCTTCATAATAATAACTGATGACCTTATTTCCCTCTACCTCATACATTTTTAATATATTATAGATTTATGACCCTTTGTTTGACTTGCATTTTTCAATTTAAAGTGAACTTCATGTGCCTTTCGTTTCAAAAGTGTTCATGGATTGTTATTACACTTGACATAATCATTCAGGCGTGATGATAGGATGTGTACGCATAACAATTGATGACATTATGTCCCTCTACACCATTATTAGTTATTAGGATTCTTGACAGAGGACATGGGCTCACATTCCCTGCTTGGAAATTATATTCACCCGAGCCGTTAGGCGAGGGGGAATATATATTTCCAGGCAGGGAATGTGAGCCCATGTTCCCTCTCAAGAATCCTAATAACGAATTTGTCATACTTCAAAGTTGTAACCATTTATTCAAGAAAAAAAAGCCAAAAACACGATTTCATTTTTATTGCGCCAATTTTTCCGTAACGTGCCTCAAACTAGACGTTGTTTACTTTCGTGACGTCATCTCTCTAACGTGGTTAAATTTAGCGGATTTTTTAATAAAATAAACGTATTTTGTCACTATGTTAATGTTTTATTATCTGTAAAATTGCCAAAAAAAATACACTTACGATTATTTCAGTTTTTTACACATAGTGGAAAGCGCAGAAAAGCGATAGGAAGGAAACAATCGGCAGTTTCCAAAACGAATCGGCAACGTTATCGTCGCCATTTTGTTTTTGTGTATTTGAGTAATGGGGTTCGTCCTATGTTCACGTCTCGAGACGTAGACATGGGCTCATGTCTACGGCGCATTGACCAATGAAATCCTGAGAATTTTCTTTGCAGTATGACAAACATTGTTGATGCCTAATTATACCCACGTTTTTTAAAAGACAGGGTATATTAAAATCGCCTCCGTTTGTCCGTCCGTCCGTCCGTCTGTCCGTCCGTTACCATATCTCCTCCTAACCCGCTGAACGGAATTATGACTTCACCATATGATGACGGCGTGAAAAGATCAACTTTATATTTGGTTTGGCGCCCAGGGGCCCTCAGGGGCGGGGGTTCAAAAGGTCAAATACACTAACAATTCTCATTTGTTCAAGCTAGTGGTAAAGAGCGGACACACGGTGCCATTGTGTTTGGGTGTTGTGGATTCTATAGAACCGTTTTCTCCTTTTTTTAAACCAATCTGTAGAAAATTATCTATCAAACAGACCTGTTTCACAGTTGTTCCCTTCATAACCGTCTCTGCATGAGCAGTCATACGAGTTGACAAGATCTGTACATGTACCACCATTCTGACATGGATTAGAGAGGCAGTCATCGATATCTGAAACAACGTTAGGTATTTATCTGAAAACAGTCCGTCTGAAATATATTTGATATTATAATCATGTGTTCTTAATTTTACCAAATGGCAGAAACCTAAATTATGACATTAAAACTGACCTTTTTCACAGTCGTTTCCTTCATAACCGACGTTGCAAGAGCACGCATAAGAATTGACAAGATCTGAACAGGTACCGTCATTTTGACAGGGATTAGAAAAGCACTCATTGATATCTGAAATATCGTTAGGTATGTATCTGAAATCGGTCTGTCTGATATATATATTGACATTTTTCTCAATGGCAGGCTCTAATTTCTCTGGATGTTGACTTTATTATCAGAAAATTCCCTTTTCTGGCGTGTACTTTTATTCACACTGTCAACGTGGGCGCTGAATACAGGATTATATCAAGGTTTTGTTCACATAAAGTCGGTAGCCCGTTCTTCACAACTGTTTATTTTGTGTGTCGTACTGTTTATTGATCATTTAATTCCCTCTGTTGATCAAGCTAGTGGTAAAGAGCGGACACACCATGCCAATGTGTTTGAGTTCTGTCGTTTCTATAGAATCATTTCACCCCATTCTTTTTTTAAACCAATCTATACTCAATTATCAATAAATCTGACCTATTTCAAAGTTGTTCCCTTCATAACCGGCGTTGCAAGAGCAGTCATACGAGTTGACAAAATCTGAACATGTATCACCATTCTGACAGGGGTTAGGGAGGCACTCATTGATATCATGTTGATGTTTTTGTCGGAATTGCAAACATTTAAAAACAATCATATGTAATGATTGATATCTGAAACACCGCAAGGTATTATATAAAACAATTGGTCTTATTCAATTGAGAATATTTTAAAGAGTATCGTGTTTAAAAAAACAATTCTCTGAAATATAATAATCATAACATTAATACAGTTGCAAAACACACCTGTTTCACAGTTGTTCCCTTCATAACCTGCATTACATACGCAGTTATACGAGTTGACACGATCTGAACATGTACCCCCATTCTGACAGGGGTTAGAGAGGCACTCATTGATATCTGAAAACAATTCGTCTGAAATGTATCTTGATATCATGTTGTTGTTGTTTTTTATCTGAATTGCAGACATTTAAAAACAATCAAAAGTAATGCTTGATATCTGAAACACCGCAAGGTATGTATATACAACAACTAATCATAACGGAAATACATTTTTAATAAGTTGACATCAAAACACACCTGTTTCACAGTTGTTCCCTTCATGACCTGCGTTACATCCGCAGTTATACGAGTTGACAAGATCTGAACATGTACCACCATTCTGACAGGGATTAGAGAGGCACTCATTGATATCTGAAAACAATTCGTCTGAAATGTATCTTGATATCATGTTGTTGATGTTTTTATCTGAATTGCAGACATTTAAAAACAATCAAAAGTAATGCTTGATATCTGAAACACCGTTAGGTATGTATATACAACAACTAAAAATAACGGAAATACATTTTTAATTAGTTGACATCAAAACACACCTGTTTCACAGTTGTTCCCTTCATAACCTGCGTTACATACGCAGTTATACGAGTTGACAAGATCTGAACATGTACCACCATTCTGACAGAGGTTAGAGAGGCACTCATTGATATCTGAAAACAATTCGTCTGAAATGTATCTTGATATCATGTTGTTGTTGTTTTTATCTGAATTGCAGACATTTAAAAACAATCAAAAGTAATGCTTGATATCTGAAACACCGTTAGGTATGTATATACAAAAACTAATCATAACGGAAATACATTTTTAATAAGTTGACATCAAAACACACCTGTTTCACAGTTGTTCCCTTCATAACCTGAATTACATACGCAGTTATACGAGTTGACAAGATCTGAACATGTACCACCATTCTGACAGGGGTTAGAGAGGCACTCATTGATATCTGAAAACAATTCTTCTGAAATGTATCTTGATATCATGTTGTTGTTGTTTTTTATCTGAATTGCAGACATTTAAAAACAATCAAAAGTAATGCTTGATATCTGAAACACCGTTAGGTTATGTATATACAACAACTAATCATAACGGAAATACATTTTTAATAAGATGACATCAAAACACACTGTTTCACAGTTGTTCCCTTCATAACCTGCGTTACATACGCAGTTATACGAGTTGACAAGATCTGAACATGTACCACCATGCTGACAGGGGTTAGAGAGGCACTCATTGATATCTGAAAACAATTCGTCTGAAATGTATCTTGATATCATGTTGTTGTTGTTTTTTATCTGAATTGCAGACATTTAAAAACAATCAAAAGTAATGCTTGATATCTTAAACACCGTGAGGTATGTATATACAACAATTAATCATAACGGAAATACATTTTTAATAAGTTGACATCAAAACACACCTGTTTCACAGTTGTTCCCATCAAAACCTGCGTTACATACGCAGTTATACGAGTTGACAAGATCTGAACATGTACCACCATTCTGACAGGGGTTAGAGAGGCACTCATTGATATCTGAAAACAATTCGTCTGAAATGTATCTTGATATCATGTTGTTGTTGTTTTTTATCTGAATTGCAGACATTTAAAAACAATCAAAAGTAATGCTTGAGATCTGAAACACCGTTAGGTATGTATATACAACAACTAATCATAACGGAAATACATTTTTAATAAGTTGACATCAAAACACACCTGTTTCACAGTTGTTCCCATCATAACCTGCGTTACATACGCAGTTATACGAGTTGACAAGATCTGAACATGTACCACCATTCTGACAGGGTTTAGAGAGGCACTCATTGATATCTGAAAACAATTCGTCTGAAATGTATCTTGATATCATGTTGTTGTTTTTTATCTGAATTGCAGACATTTAAAAACAATCAAAAGTAATGCTTGAGATCTGAAACACCGTTAGGTATGTATATACAACAACTAATCATAACGGAAATACATTTTTAATAAGTTGACATCAAAACATACTGTTTCACAGTTGTTCCCTTCATAACCTGCGTTACATACGCATTAATCCCAGTTGACAAGATCTGAACATGTACCACCATGCTGACAGGGGTTAGAGAGGCACTCATTGTTACCTGAAAACAATTCGTCTGAAATGTATCTTGATATCATGTTGTTGTTGTTTTTTATCTGAATTGCAGACATTTAAAAACAATCAAAAGTAATGCTTGAGATCTGAAACACCGTTAGGTATGTATATACAACAACTAATCATAACGGAAATACATTTTTAATAACTTGACATCAAGACACACCTGTTTCACAGTTGTTCCCTTCATAACCTGCGTTACATACGCAGTTATACGAGTTGACAAGATCTGAACATGTACCACCATTCTGACAGGGGTTAGAGAGGCACTCATTGATATCTGAAAACAATTCGTCTGAAATGTATCTTGATATCATGTTGTTGTTGTTTTTTATCTTAATTGCAGACATTTAAAAACAATCAAAAGTAATGCTTGATATCTGAAACACCGTTAGGTATGTATATACAACAACTAATCATAACGGAAATATATTTTTAATAAGTTGACATCAAAACACACATGTTTCACAGTTGTTCCCTTCATAACCTGCGTTACATACGCAGTTATACGAGTTGACAAGATCTGAACATGTACCACCATTCTGACAGGGGTTAGAGAGGCACTCATTGATATCTGAAAACAATTCGTCTGAAATGTATCTTGATATCATGTTGTTGTTGTTTTTTATCTGAATTGCAGACATTTAAAAACAATCAAAAGTAATGCTTGATATCTGAAACACCGTTAGGTATGTATATACAACAACTAATCATAACCGAAATACATGTTTAATAAGTTGACATCAAAACACACCTGTTTCACAGTTGTTCCCATCATAACCTGCGTTACATACGCAGTTATACGAGTTGACAAGATCTGAACATGTACCACCATTCTGACAGGGTTTAGAGAGGCACTCATTGATATCTGAAAACAATTCGTCTGAAATGTATCTTGATATCATGTTGTTGTTGTGTTTTTTATCTGAATTGCAGACATTCTAAAACGATCAAAAGTAATGCTCGATATCTGAAACACCGTTAGGTATGTATATACAACAACTAATCATAACGGAAATACATTTTTAATAAGTTGACATCAAAACACACCTGTTTCACAGTTGTTCCCTTCATAACCTGCGTTACATCCGCAAATATACGAGTTGACAAGATCTGAACATGTACCACCATTCTGACAGGGGTTAGAGAGGCACTCATTGATATCTGAAAACAATTCGTCTGAAATGTATCTTGATATCATGTTGTTGTTGTTTTTTATCTGAATTGCAGACAAGTTGTTGTTTTTTATCTGAATTGCAGACATTTAAAAACAATCTAAAGTAATGCTTGATATCTGAAACACCGTTAGGTTATGTATATACAACAACTAATCATAACGGAAATACATTTTTAATAAGTTGACATCAAAACACACCTGTTTCACAGTTGTTCCCTTCATAACCTGCGTTACATACGCAGTTATACGAGTTGACAAGATCTGAACATGTACCACCATTTTGACAGGGGTTAGAGAGGCACTCATTGATATCTGAAAACAATTCGTCTGAAATGTATCTTGATATCATGTTGTTGTTGTTTTTTATCTGAATTGGAGACAAGTTGTTGTTTTTTATCTGAATTGCAGACATTTAAAAACAATCAAAAGTAATGCTTGATATCTGAAACACCGTTAGGTATGTATATACAACAACTAATCATAACGGAAATACATTTTTAATAAGTTGACATCAAAACACACCTGTTTCACAGTTGTTCCCTTCATAACCTGAATTACATACGCAGTTATACGAGTTGACAAGATCTGAACATGTACCACCATTCTGACAGGGGTTAGAGAGGCACTCATTGATATCTGAAAACAATTCGTCTGAAATGTATCTTGATATCATGTTGTTGTTGTTTTTTATCTGAATTGCAGACATTTAAAAACAATCAAAAGTAATGCTTGATATCTGAAACACCGTTAGGTTATGTATATACAACAACTAATCATAACGGAAATACATTTTTAATAAGATGACATCAAAACACACTGTTTCACAGTTGTTCCCTTCATAACCTGCGTTACATACGCAGTTATACGAGTTGACAAGATCTGAACATGTACCACCATGCTGACATGGGTTAGAGAGGCACTCATTGATATCTGAAAACAATTCGTCTGAAATGTATCTTGATATCATGTTGTTGTTGTTTTTTATCTGAATTGCAGACATTTAAAAACAATCAAAAGTAATGCTTGAGATCTGAAACACCGTTAGGTATGTATATACAACAACTAATCATAACGGAAATACATTTTTAATAAGTTGACATCAAGACACACCTGTTTCACAGTTGTTCCCTTCATAACCTGCGTTACATACGCAGTTATACGAGTTGACAAGATCTGAACATGTACCACCATTCTGACAGGGGTTAGAGAGGCACTCATTGATATCTGAAAACAATTCGTCTGAAATGTATCTTGATATCATGTTGTTGTTGTTTTTTATCTGAATTGCAGACATTTAAAAACAATCAAAAGTAATGCTTGATATCTGAAACACCGTTAGGTATGTATATACAACAACTAATCATAACGGAAATATATTTTTAATAAGTTGACATCAAAACACACATGTTTCACAGTTGTTCCCTTCATAACCTGCGTTACATACGCAGTTATAAGAGTTGACAAGATCTGAACATGTACCACCATTCTGACAGGGGTTAGAGAGGCACTCATTGATATCTGAAAACAATTCGTCTGAAATGTATCTTGATATCATGTTGTTGTTGTTTTTTATCTGAATTGCAGACATTTAAAAACAATCAAAAGTAATGCTTGATATCTGGAACACCGTTAGGTATATATATACAACAACTACTCATAACGGAAATACATTCTTAATAAGTTGACATCAAAACACACCTGTTTCACAGTTGCTCCCTTCATAACCTGCGTTACATACGCAGTTATACGAGTTGACAAGATCTGAACATGTACCACCATTCTGACAGGGGTTAGAGAGGCACTCATTGATATCTGAAAACAATTCGTCTGAAATGTATCTTGATATCATGTTGTTGTTGTTTTTTATCTGAATTGCAGACATTTAAAAACAATCAAAAGTAATGCTTGATATCTGAATCACCGTTAGGTATGTATATACAACAACTAATCATAACGGAAATGCATTTTTAATAAGTTGACATCAAAACACACCTGTTTCACAGTTGTTCCCTTCATAACCTGCGTTACATACGCAGTTATACGAGTTGACAAGATCTGAACATGTACCACCATTCTGACAGGGGTTAGAGAGGCACTCATTCAAATCTGAAAACAATTCGTCTGAAATGTATCTTGATATCATGTTGTTGTTGTTTTTTATCTGAATTGCAGACATTTAAAAACAATCAAATGTAATGCTTGATATCTGAAACACCGTTAGGTATGTATATACAACAACTAATCATAACGGAAATACATTTTTAATAAGTTGACATCAAAACACACCTGTTTCACAGTTGTTCCCTTCATAACCTGCGTTACATCCGCAAATATACGAGTTGACAAGATCTGAACATGTACCACCATTCTGACAGGGGTTAGAGAGGCACTCATTGATATCTGAAAACAATTCGTCTGAAATGTATCTTGATATCATGTTGTTGTTGTTTTTTATCTGAATTGCAGACATATAAAAACAATCAAAAGTAATGCTTGATATCTGAAAAACCATTAGGTATGTATATACAACAACTAATCATAACGGAAATGCATTGTTAATAAGTCTACATCAAAACACACCTGTTTCACAGTTGTTCCCTTCATAACCTGCGTTACATACGCAGTTATACGAGTTGACAAGATCTGAACATGTACCACCATTCTGACAGGGGTTAGAGAGGCACTCATTGATATCTGAAAACAATTCGTCTGAAATGTATCTTGATATCACGTTGTTGTTGTTTTTTATCTGAATTGCAGACATTTAAAAACAATCAAAAGTAATGCTTGATATCTGAAACACCGTTAGGTTATGTATATACAATAACTAATCATTACGGAAATACATTTTTAATAAGTTGACATCAAAACACACTGTTTCACAGTTGTTCCCTTCATAACCTGCGTTACATACGCAGTTATACGAGTTGACAAGATCTGAACATGTACCACCATGCTGACAGGGGTTAGAGAGGCACTCATTGATATCTGAAAACAATTCGTCTGAAATGTATCTTGATATCATGTTGTTGTTGTTTTTTATCTGAATTGCAGACATTTAAAAACAATCAAAAGTAATGCTTGAGATCTGAAACACCGTTAGGTATGTATATACAACAACTAATCATAACGGAAATGCATTTTTAATAAGTTGACATCAAAACACACCTGTTTCACAGTTGTTCCCTTCATAACCTGCGTTACATACGCAGTTATACGAGTTGACAAGATCTGAACATGTACCACCATTCTGACAGGGGTTAGAGAGGCACTCATTCATATCTGAAAACAATTCGTCTGAAATGTATCTTGATATCATGTTGTTGTTGTTTTTTATCTGAATTGCAGACATTTAAAAACAATCAAATGTAATGCTTGATATCTGAAACACCGTTAGGTATGTATATACAACAACTAATCATAACGGAAATACATTTTTAATAAGTTGACATCAAAACACCTGTTTCACAGTTGTTCCCTTCATAACCTGCGTTACATACGCAGTTATACGAGTTGCCAAGATCTGAACATGTACCACCATTCTGACAGGGGTTAGAGAGGCACTCATTGATATCTGAAAACAATTCGTCTGAAATGTATCTTGATATCATGTTGTTGTTGTTTTTTATCTGAATTGCAGACATTTAAAAACAATCAAAAGTAATGCTTGATATCTGAAACACCGTTAGGTGTGTATATACAACAACTAATCATAACCGAAATACATTTTTAATAAGTTGACATCAAAACACACCTGTTTCACAGTTGTTCCCATCATAACCTGCGTTACATACGCAGTTATACGAGTTGACAAGATCTGAACATGTACCACCATTCTGACAGGGTTTAGAGAGGCACTCATTAATATCTGAAAACAATTCGTCTGAAATGTATCTTGATATCATGTTGTTGTTGTGTTTTTTATCTGAATTGCAGACATTTAAAAACGATCAAAAGTAATGCTCGATATCTGAAACACCGTTAGGTATGTATATACAACAACTAATCATAACGGAAATACATTTTTAATAAGTTGACATCAAAACACACCTGTTTCACAGTTGTTCCCTTCATAACCTGCGTTACATCCGCAAATATACGAGTTGACAAGATCTGAACATGTACCACCATTCTGACAGGGGTTAGAGAGGCACTCATTGATATCTGAAAACAATTCGTCTGAAATGTATCTTGATATCATGTTGTTGTTGTTTTTTATCTGAATTGCAGACATATAAAAACAATCAAAAGTAATGCTTGATATCTGAAACACCATTAGGTATGTATATACAACAACTAATCATAACGGAAATGCATTGTTAATAAGTTGACATCAAAACACACCTGTTTCACAGTTGTTCCCTTCATAACCTGCGTTACATACGCAGTTATACGAGTTGACAAGATCTGAACATGTACCACCATTCTGACAGGGGTTAGAGAGGCACTCATTGATATCTGAAAACAATTCGTCTGAAATGTATCTTGATATCATGTTGTTTTTGTTTTTTTATCTGAATTGCAGACATTTAAAAACAATCAAAAGTAATGCTTGATATCTGAAACACCGTTAGGTTATGTATATACAACAACTAATCATAACGGAAATACATTTTTAATAAGTTGACATCAAAACACACTGTTTCACAGTTGTTCCCTTCATAACCTGCCTTACATACGCAGTTATACGAGTTGACAAGATCTGAACATGTACCACCATTCTGACAGGGGTTAGAGAGGCACTCATTGATATCTGAAAACAATTCGTCTGAAATGTATCTTGATATCATGTTGTTGTTGTTTTTTATCTGAATTGCAGACATATAAAAACAATCAAAAGTAATGCTTGATATCTGAAACACCATTAGGTATGTATATACAACAACTAATCATAACGGAAATGCATTGTTAATAAGTTGACATCAAAACACACCTGTTTCACAGTTGTTCCCTTCATAACCTGCGTTACATACGCAGTTATAAGAGTTGACAAGATCTGAACATGTACCACCATTCTGACAGGGATTAGAGAGGCACTCATTGATATCTGAAAACAATTCGTCTGAAATGTATCTTGATATCATGTTGTTGTTGTTTTTTATCTGAATTGCAGACATATAAAAACAATCAAAAGTAATGCATGATATCTGAAACACCATTAGGTATGTATATACAACAACTAATCATAACGGAAATGCATTGTTAATAAGTTGACATCAAAACACACCTGTTTCACAGTTGTTCCCTTCATAACCTGCGTTACATACGCAGTTATAAGAGTTGACAAGATCTGAACATGTACCACCATTCTGACAGGGGTTAGAGAGGCACTCATTGATATCTGAAAACAATTCGTCTGAAATGTATCTTGATATCATGTTGTTGTTGTTTTTTATCTGAATTGCAGACATTTAAAAACAATCAAAAGTAATGCTTGATATCTGAAACACCGTTAGGTTATGTATATACAACAACTAATCATAACGGAAATACATTTTTAATAAGTTGACATCAAAACACACCTGTTTCACAGTTATTCCCTTCATAACCTGCGTTACATCCGCAAATATACGAGTTGACAAGATCTGAACATGTACCACCATTCTGACAGGGGTTAGAGAGGCACTCATTGATATCTGAAAACAATTCGTCTGAAATGTATCTTGATATCATGTTGTTGTTGTTTTTTATCTGAATTGCATACATTTAAAAACAATAAGGTAATGGTTGTTTTAAAAGAGTATCGCTCGGAAGCTATGAACACAAACGAGAGGCATTTGGCACCTCGGTTTTATTTAATCTGGTTTTATATGGTGCAACACCTCTCACACCCACCTGCACCAGCTTAGGCGGTATTCTACATTTAAGGCAGGAATACTAGTCTCGAAGAACCCGAAGGAGACTGTCAATTTATTCTGAAAAGGGATCCTTTGGAAGCAACGAACAAAAATAAGTGAGAACTGTAGCAGACTCGATTTTATTTAGTCTGTTCAAAGAGATTATATATAGTGCAGACACTCTCATGCCCCCCTAGCACTAGTTTTAGCGGTATTCTATTTGATTGGGCTGGACGATCCCCAAGGATCAGTTAGTTAACTTTAAAACTGACCTGTTTCACAGTTGTTCCCTACATAACCGGCGTTGCAGGAGCAGTCATACGAGTTGACAAGATCTGAGCATGTACCACCATGCTGACAGGGATTAGAGAGGCACTCATCGATATCTGAAAGAAAGTTAGGCATTGTTCTACAAACAAACCCCTTGAGATGTATTTGGTAGCATGTGCTGTTATTGTTTATACAAACAATCCACCTGAAATGTATTTGACAGTATGTGCTGTTATTGTTTTACAAACAATCCACCTGAAATGTATTTGATAGTATGTGCTGTTATTGTTTTACAAACAATCCACCTGAAATATAATTGATAGGATTTGCTGTTATTGTTTTACAAACAATCCACCTGAAATGTATTTGATAGTATGTGGTGTTATTGTTTTACAAACAATCCACCTGAAATGTATTTGGTAGCATGTGCTGTTATTGTTTTACAAACAATCCACCTGAAATGTGTTTGACAGCACGTGCTGTTATTGTTTTACCAAATGGCAGACTCCCTTTTACTTTTGTTATGTCGCATATCTTAATTCTATTTATCCATGTTAAAGTTGTTTGTTTTGAGTGGGTGTTTTTGGTTGCCTTAATTCTGTGAATGGTACACTTGCATACCTTTATTTTATTTATCCATGTAACTGTTGTTTGTTTTGAGTGAGTGTTATTGGTTGCCTTAGTTCTGTGAATGGTACACTTGCATATCTTAATTCTATTTATCAATGTAACAGTTGTTTATTTTGAGTGAGTGTTATTGGTTGCCTTAGTTCTGTGAATGGTACACTTACATACCTTAATTCTATTTATCCATGTAACAGTTGTTTGTTTTGAGTGAGTGTTTTTGGTTGCCTTAATTCTGTGAATGGTACACTTGCATACCTTTATTTTATTTATCCATGTAACAGTTGTTTGTTTTGAGTGAGTGTTATTTTTTGCCTTAGTTCTGTGAATGGTACACTTGCATACCTAATTATATTTATCAATGTAACAGTTGTTTGTTTTGAGTGAGTGTTTCTGGTTGCCTTAGTTCTGTGAATGGTATACTTCATACCTTAATTAAAGTTAAAAGTAAGTTAATAAAACTGACCTGTTTCACAATTGTTGCCTTCATATCCGACGTTGCAAGAGCAGTCATACGAGTTGACAAGATCTGAACATGCACCACCATTCTGGCAGGGATTAGAGAGGCACTCATCGATATCTGAAACATCGTTAGGTATGTACACTAAGCAATTGGTATTATTTGAATAGGAATTTTTAAATATACTTTGGAGCTTTAACAAATAAAACATTTACGTTGTGAAATATTATAACCATAAAGATAATAAATTCGTAATAATTTGACTTCAAACCCCACCTGTTTCACAGTTGTTCCCTCCATAACCGGCGTTGCAAGAGCAGTCAAACGAGTTGATAATATCTGAACATGTACCACCATTCTGACAGGGATTAGAGAGGCACTCATCGATATCTGAAACAAAGCCAGATATGTATTTAAAATAATTAATATGATTTAAATAGGAATTGTTAAAACTAGTGCCGTGTTTAAGAAAAATAATTTTATATGTGAAATATAACTATTATAATTACTATTAAAATATTATTTTTTATTTGATAATGATAATAAAGATTCAGTTATTCAATGGAAAGTTGATTTTAAAACAAACCTGTTTCACAATTGTTGCCTTCATAGCCGTCTCTGCATGCGCAGTTATACGAGTTGACAAGATCTGAACATGTACCACCATTCTGACAGGGATTAGAGAGGCACTCATTGATATCTGAAAACAGTTCGTCTAAAATTTATCTTGATATCATGTATTTTTTTCTGAATTGCAGACATTTAAAAACAATCACAATTAATGGCTATATTGATTAAAAGGGTATCCCTTGGAAGCCATGAACACTAAAGAGAGACTCTTGTTACCTCGGTTTTATTGAATCTGTTCATCAGAGGTTTTAATGGTGCAACACCTCTCACACCCACCAGCACCAGCTTTGTTGGTATTCTACATTAGATCCACGAATATTAGTCTCGAAAACCCCGAATAATAACACTACTGTTGTCAAATAAAACTACGATTTAAAAATAAAATTCTTAGACTTGAAAAATGTCAAAATTTGCCCAGCCAATATCATTATCTTTAAAAATGACCTGTTTCGCAGTCGTTCCCTTCATAACCGGCGTTGCAAGAGCAGTTATACGAGTTGGCAAGATCTGAACATCTACCACCATGCTGACAGGGATTAGAGAGGCACTCATTGATATCTGAAACAAAGTTATGTATTTGTCTGAAAACAAATTTCCTGAAATATATTTGATAGCATGTTAGGTTAGGTAAAGGTTAACCTTTACCAAATTAACCTTTACCAAATGGAAGTCTCCTTTTAATATGTGTCGTGTCGCATACCATAGTGCTATTTATCCTTGAAATTGTTGTTTCTTTCAGTGCGTGATTTTGGTTGCCTTTTTTCTGTGAATGCTACACTTATATACTTTAATTAAAGTTAAAAGTAAGTTAATATTAAAAAACACCTGTTTCACAGTTGTTCCCTTTATAACCGGCGTTGCAAGAGCAGTCATACGAGTTGACAAGATCTGAACATGTACCGCCATTATCACAGGGATTAGAGAGGCACTCATTGATATCTGAAACATCATGGACATGTATATCGATCTGATATAAAACAAAATATATTACTATTATCTAGTTTTTTTCTTAAATAGTATTTTCCTTTCCTTTATGACCGCAAACCATAATGTGTCAGGTATATGAAATAGACATAAGTCGCATAAACATTGATCAATGCTATGTTTAATTTACCATGCTATTTAACCCAGCATGGTAAAAATAACTATCACACGTGTTTCTACTACCTCATTCTTATTACAACTCATCCTGTGAATCACAGGTGTGCTTCATTTCGTTTCTTGTTCACAGTGTAATGATTCCGTGGCCGGGTTAGTAAAGACGTTGCGTCAAAAACGTTTTCGCCTCTCGCCGCTGCATGTTCGAATTCCACTGGGAGCTCGACTTGTCAAGTGAAAAAATGTCATTTCTTACGGATGGCGGGAGGTATACAGTACTGTCCATGAACAATTAGGTAAGCTGCCACTACCACAAAAAATATCGTCTTATGTGGCCTAATATGTGTTAAAAATGAAGTTAAACACAATTAATTAAAAAACAACAAAAAAACAACATTTTTTACAACATACTCCACTGTATTTCTAAACAAAATCAGTATTAACAGCAGTTTAAGGTGAATACATATTTTAATTTGTTTTCTATTAAAACATGTATTATATGTGTGTTCATACTATAGACCATGTGGTTAAAACTTTGAGTAAGGAGTGGATATGTATATAAAAGTATTTTATGTTACTTATTCAAACAACACCTAACACTTATAACTATTATGAATTCAGAAGAATTAACCTGTTTCGCAAGTGTCGCCTTCATAACCAGCGTTGCATGTGCAGTTGTACGAGTTGAAACTGTCTATACAGGTACCGTTATTCCGACAGGGATTTGAGAGACACTCGTTGATTTCTGAAACAAAGTTATGTATTATATAACTAGTTATTCGGTTATGTGCTTGAATTGCGCGTTCCTCTAAGCAAACTTTTCATAAGACGAGTGTTAGTAGAAGTAAAACAGGAGTTAGCTTTTGTTGATGTCAAGGTGACAGTCACTATTAGTGTAATACAGTTTTATTATATATGAAAGCATTTCTCTCTCATTCATGTCACCTAAATAAAACTCATTGTATTGTAAATGGAAACAGTTTTAAGGCAATATGACACAATAGGACGCATTCGCAAAAACCGCATTTTCACTTTATAGTAGATCTAATTATATCAGTATACGACTAACCTAAATATATCCGATATGTGTTCGATCTCAAAAAAATTGTCAAAAATGGTCCAAAAAATTGTCAAAAATGGTCCAAAACATAATGTATGAAACAAAAATGGTGTCTTAACATTTCCTATTTAATTAGCTTTAGTTCTAAAATCAGGCCTGAAAAGCTCGAACTATGATGCGAACATCTTTATTGATATTGGTGTGCTTTCTTGATAAATGGAAAAACATAACTTTGATCCATGTATTCCCTTGTTGCTATGGTGTTTACCCAGGCATTGATTACTTTCTTAATGGCCTTCTTGGCTTTCATATATATGTGATCATCTGTGTGATTTAGATATATCACCTATTATTGCTGCATCGTTTTATAGATGATATATTGGATTTCTTTATTTACACTGTACTATTTTATAAGGTAATAGTGAGGTTCGGTGACCCTAGAACCAGGTTTAAACCAAAACGGAATTTTTGCCACAGAACGTTCCAAGGCGTTGTCAATACTTTAATGTTTGTGGTTTCGCATATTTTGCTTCTATTCGTCAATGCAATTGTTGACTGCTTTAATAGCGTTCTCTTGGTGGTCTAGGTTCTGTGAATGATACATTTTCTGTTCGAATGTCATATCTGCTTATAAAATAAACAATTGGATATGCGAGACTGTGTGTGTTCTTACCAGGCATACAAGTATGAAACTAAATAACATATGTACACATTAACAAGACGCCATTGTGGATACATTTCACAGATGTATGCGATGTATAAGGTCATGCAAATTCAAAACCATCACGTTGAAATTAGCAAGTTATACATAGGCTGTATTCTATGTTGAATAAATATGTAAGTATTTTTGCCAATATTAAACATATTTTATGACCGACTTGATCAAAACTAAGATCCGTCTTATTAATGTACGCATTCTACCCTATAATTTTACCTTTTAACTCGAGGTGTATGTTTCGAGCATGCACTGACATTTTATGAAAGCTATAAGTTACTTTAACTCGATTACGACATAAGGGTATTAAGTATGTATTTTGTTAGATTACTTACCGGCACACCCATTACCGTACCCTGCAGAGTAATATCCTTCCTCACACTTGGTACATTGGATATTGTCAGGAGATCCTCCACACTCTTGATGGCCCGACACACAGTGCTCTATGAAGATATGCCTACAAGCTGAAATATGTAGATTTGATATTAATCCGTAATGGGCTCCCCATTGTAGAGTAACATGTTTTGTTTAATCGGCCACAGTAAAACCAAACCTGTCTCCCATTAAAAATGTCCCAGTATATAATTTTAAAAACATATCCGAAATAATTAGCCTACAACTAGACAAAGTAAACGTACAAAATGTATATAGTTAAACGTAAATAAGCATGCATCAAACACATGTTTGATAATATTAACGCAAGAACCCATACTTCGAAAAGGAATGTATATCAATGGTGTCTAAACATATGCAATTGATGTCAGAAAATCCATTCTATTATAAGCTTAGACAGCAATAAAGACAACGTTGCAGTAACCTTTAAATGTTAAAAATGATAGATCTCATTTTTTCTGACAGTACCAAGGAAATACCTGGGAGTAAGTATTAAGTATGTATCATACAAACATGAACTTTTCTGTCTGATAAAGGGGTAACCTAATAAAGCTTTTGCTATCAAGTTTATTAGGCTCGGCACGAAAACAAAACACCCACAAACTATGCCGAGCCGAGCCATTCTTTGTTTTCTAAGCTTCGTCTAATAAGCATGATAGTAGCTTGCACTGAAACAATATTCTCTATATCTAACATGGTTTATTAACATACTCAATGTTGACTGGTTATTGGGGTGGTCTGACAAAGCTATATAAACCTCTGACGTCATGTACGTCAACCGTTAAGACGTCATTTTAACGCCAGAAAACAGGTTACCCGTTGAGACGTCATTTTAAACGTCAGATGCAAAACAACAACGCAGTAAAATGCGTTATTTTAAGCGACGCTACGTTCCAACAACACATTTAAGTGGGACGAAGCTGTATATTCTTCTCGTTTGATGTTGAGAGATAGGCATAAAATGTAAGTTGTGGGAATTTGTTTGTATTTTGTGCAATCTCTCGACAAAATGAGTTTCATGATACATAAAACTCCATGTTAGATAAGAAATATTGTCATACTGCAAAGAAAATTCTCAGGATTTCATTGGTCAATGCGCCGTAGACATGAGCCCATGTCTACGTCTCGAGACGTGAACATAGGACGAATTCCCCGTAGGTACCCCATTACTCAAATACACAAAAACAAAATGGCGACGATAACGTTGCCGATTCGTTTTGGAAACCGCCGATTGTTTCCTTCCTATCGCTTTTCTGCGCTTTCCACTGTGTGTAAAAGTCTGAAATAATCGTAAGTGTATTTTTTTGGCAATTTTACAGATAATAAAACATTAACATAGTGACAAAATACGTTTATTTTATTAAAATATCCGCCAAATTTAACGACGTTAGAGTGATGACGTCACGAAAGTAAACAACGTATAGTTAGAGGCACGTTACGGAGAAATTGGCGCAATAAAAATGAAATCGTGTTTTGGCTGTTTTTTTCTTAAATAAATGGTTACAACTTTGAAGTATGACAAATTCGTTATTAGGATTCTTGACAGGGAACATGGGCTCACATTCCCTTCATGGAAATATATATTCCCCCTCGCCTAACGGCTCGGATGAATATAATTTCCAGGCAGGGAATGTGAGCCCATGTCCCCTGTCAAAAATCCTAATAACTAATAAAATATTTCCAGCGGGTTTATATTGTGCGAGATCAAAACCTGGTGTTTGGGACTTGAAAAACATCAAAATGTCGGTCCTGATCAATAGTTTCAGCAATGGTTGCTGTATAATTTCATAATTATTTTGCAAACAATATGTGTGTAAAAAAATACATTGGATTCTAACAAGTTAGGTTTAATTATGTCTTTTTCTACTGATATTAATTTAGTAAAATTTTTTTTAAAAATAAGCCTTTTTATTATTTATTTTGTAAATAATTACTGCAATGGCGATCCATTGAAAGCAATGACTCGGTTGCTTTTTTACCAATTTTACTCCACACGTTTACTGTAATGCACCAGTTTAGCACGGAAAAAGATACGTAGTTACAAAAGTGTTGTCGTTGAAGACTTCAAACACATACTTGTTGGAGGGGGAACTCGCACAACTTACCTGTTTGCCGTTTCGCGCAGTGTGGCAGAGCCAGTGCGTAACTCGTTTATATAGAGATGACTTCGGCCATGTTTCTAATGAAATGCAAATATATGTGCTACCCCCTATCCCTATCATTCACTGTTCAAACAATATATTAATATGTTCTTTGTTTTTGTTTTTAATTCATTATTATAGCGAATATTAAATTTAAAAAAAAAGAATTGGTAATAGCAATCGTATTATAGAATAATAAAGATTAATTCCTATAACACTTCGTGTAGATTATATACGTTTTGCTGTTAGAGTCAAAGCTCTAATGATGATTCTCACAGTAGTAAAATACGTTCATGCAGTTGTTCCGAAATATGTACGGTTTGCATGGTCTTTGGTGAAACTGGGAAAGTATAGTACTATGAATTTTCTACATGATATACAAGTTTACAACACAACCTTATCAAAGACAAGCTTAATGCTCTCATTCAAAAAACATGTGCTAAGGAAAATGCTACATTTTTGGCCTGTAACAATATTAAAGCGTTTTTTTACTAACGGCAGTTTGGACAATTACACTATGTTAGACTTGCCATGAAGTTTGTGAATCACTTATTTTTCTATTAGATAATATTTTCGTCAGGTATGGAACTACAGTTTATAGACAAATTGTTGGTATCCCTATAGGTACGAACTGTGCACCCCTTGTCGAAGATTTGATTTTATATTGCTGTGAAAGAGATTTCATGTTGAGTCTTTCACCAGATACCCAGGCAGATGTTATTGAAGCCTTTAATGACACCTCTCGGTATCTGGATGACATATTGAAAATTGACAACCCTTTCTTTTCAACTATGGTTAATAAGATTTATCCTAAAGAACCTCGACTTAACAAAGCTAATATTTATGATATTAACGCTTTTCTCGATTTATATCTCTTTATATAAAATGGTGAAATAATTAGCAAAATCTATGACAAGAGAAATGGTTTTAATTTTGATATTGTTAATTATCCCCATCTAGCAACTTCTTATGGGGTCTATGTGTCTCAACTTATTCGTTTTTCTAGAGCTTGTACTCGAGTTGAGGACTTTATTATTCGTAATCTTTGTATAACTAAAAAGCTACTGCAGCAGGGCTACCGTTACCATAAACTTCGTAAAACCTTTGCAAAACTGTATTATCCCGTAACCCTGATCTTCCTTCCAAATATAAAAGTAATTTAAGAACTCTTCTGCGACAGGGACTATCACAACCTGACTTCTATGGTGATGTGATTTACAAACTTCGTAAGATCCTTGGTCATGATCACTTTCATACTGTCTTTGTTAAACTTGTTTAAAGGTTTATCAAACGAGTTATGACCCTATCATTTTACAACGCACTACATGCTTGGTGTTGGACCCATTTACAGTTCACCACTATGCTTTCCTCTTTAATTGTGCGATGACTGTACAAGCTGTGGACCCTATGAAGACGTCTACCTAAAGCCCAAAAGGACTTCTTCCAAGTCATTGAGTATCTTCTTGATATGCACGAGCATCTTTGTGTTTTACTTATATTGCCTATTAATGCTGCCTTGTTGGTTAGAGAATAGTTCATGGCGGGGATTTCTTTATTTACACTGTCCCGTTTTATTGGTATGACAGTAGGGTAAGTGACCACCTCTATTGTCAACCCGTTTGTGTTTGTAACGTCATATGCCTTTATTCTTTATTAACTTTACTATTCATGTTTGTCCTTTGCGTGTTTTGGGGTTAACTGTGTTCTGTGATACCTGCATTTCCTGTTCGACTTTTATACTTATTTTTTATCTTTGTCATATAACAATGATACTCTTACTTTCACAACATGAACCGTATCTCCATATGGGACAATGGCATTTCCCTTCGTGATAAGTCCCGTTATTTAGGCAGAACTCGTTGCATTCTCGTATCCGAGACGTGGGAATTCGCCAATCACACGATACGCCCTTTTGTCTTTGTGTCCCGCCACCACAATGACGGGTACAATTACTCCATTTAAACCACTCGATTGACCAGGACTCGCATTCGGCATCTTCATTGATCAAACAAAAACAAGAATTAGTATTGTTTATGTAACTAACAATAAATACATTAATAACAAGAATGTATCCTTTCTGATTTAGGAAAGTTTATTTGTTTTTTCCTATTGTTATACTTTAGTCAAATAAGTTCTTTTTGCTTTTTCCTATTTGATATTAAAATTCGAACGAGTTGTTATAAATCCAGTAGAATTAAAGTTCAAACACGCATAACTGTTTGTTTTGTATTTTAAAGTTCTCCGGCCATGTTTTGTTTCATGAACATGTTTATGTTTATTTAAATCGAAATCAATACACAACACTAGATATTTACAATTCACACATTGCAATATCTGTGAAAAGCGAGAATAAGATTTTATTTGATGACGTAGACAACTTTGAACAGGTCAATTAATCCACAGGTAATTGAATTTATCAATTATCTGGCAATAGTTGTGTAATTCAGATTTACCTCATTTCCGCGTGCAGTTACGCAGTGGTAAAAGTAGTATCTACGTCATTAAATAATACTTATTTTTACATACAACTTAGTAGCGGATTTAAATGTATGTTTCTCTCCGGTACTATCAAGAATTGTTCATATGATGTTTAAGAGTTAAATTTGTTAATTGATAATTCTACAAAAAGGGTGGCCATTCATCTTTAAGATAAATTACTCAATACTGCATAGGTAACATTTTTCGGATCTTTTGAACTTGTTTTGTTAATGCTTTACTCTGTATAAGACCCATTGCAGTATTGCATAAGCAATCTAAACACATATTTCCATGGTAAATAAAACGGATAAACATACATTATATGATTTATACATTGATATTTTCCCCGGTACCATTTTTTTAAGAAAGGCCAAGCGGTGTGATGTAATCGATAAATTATGAAATTCTTTGGCCTCAGTTTTAACATGTTGTGATGGTAAACTTATTCAATAAATGTTTACCTGTCTGTGTCCCATATCCGAGAAATAAAACAAATACCACAACCAACATGGTATGTTATTACGTTATGGCGTGTAATGACTGGCACAGACTCATGTAACGGATATACATGGCATCTAAACTGAAATTAATTGCGTTGCGTCATTACATAAATATAAGAAATACATTCTAGAAAATATCAACACAATTGTATTTAATAGTTACGTCTAAAGTCATATAAAGTAATGTATCCAATGATACACTCAGTACATTTGATAACGCAACACTTAGTATTTTTTTAATGTCTAGAGTGGAATTGAAGTCCTCGTGCAAAATATGTTTTAACTGAAAGAAGTAGAGCAAATAGTATGCAACTGTTTATCGCCGTATGATAACCTTTGGGACAGACTTGTGTACTAATATAAAATGCAATCTTGATTTGAACAAAAAAACAGTAGACTAAAAATAATCGAAAATTAAATGTACTTGGTATATATGGTTACGCTACCGAATTAACATGTTCATTTATATCTGTATTTGGGATAAATGAGGAAAATATGAAATAATGTTTCATTTATTCATCTTTTACATTTTTTTATTCACAATTAAAAAAACTGTATATTCGAAAGCGCTTTTAAGAGTTGCTACATTAACATTAAATTTTCATAACTTTACATAAAGCAATGCATTGTTGTCCTTGGGGAAATTAATATGCAGATAGGAAAGTTAACAATTCTGTCAATGCAGTCACACATATAATGTTTTTATTATTATTGCGTTATTAATGGAAAATGTGAATTATTTCAAACGTAGCGAAAAAAACGTGATTACGCTACACATGTCGTTTTGTCCAGTAAACTTACCTCACCAAAAATGCCCTGCGTTTGTATAGGTAAGTTAACATAACACACCTCTATATTATTTGGGCAGATATGTGTCTGCATTTTCGTTTATTGTGCTTGTTTAGAAGTACCATATTTAAAACAAATCTCAATTTAATAGTGATGATTTGTGAAAAAACTAAATCGGCAGATGGGAAGATATAAAATTAATAACAACAAAGGACATTATTCGATCCTTCAGTAACCTAACGACATGTGGCTTCTTTAATTGGTCAAGCTAATTGAAATAGCAAGTGTGAGGAACTGCTGCTGCCGTGTACGATGATTATAATTTGTTATGAAGACTTTGTTATGAAGACTTTGTATTTGCATTTAGCACGCATCTGTGTAGACAAGTAAGTGTGCTTTGTGGAGACTCGTATGTCACAAACCGCATGTTTCACACATTTGTGAAATGCGTACGCATACTTCACCAATCGCAAATGTGAAATTTCCGAAAGTGCGTTATAATGAAACGCATATTTCACAGCTATTATATATGTATAATGTTTAGGATAATTCATCTCCCAAACTCATTGAATGGAATAAAAGCGGCTAGTTTCTACAGTATACATTAAGTGTTATGACCTCTTAAAAATTTAGTTCGTTCGTTCGTTTGAAGAATGATTCCGTAAAAGCGGCTAGTTTCTACAGTATACATTAAGTGTTATGACCTCTCAAAGATTTCGTTTTTCGTTCTTCCTTTGCTCGCTTGTTTTCATTGTTCGATTTTTCGTTGATTGCTCACTCATTTGTTCGTTTCTTTGGCGAGTTCGAACCTGAGTTCCGACACAATAACCGTGATGATTGGTCCGGAAGTCTTTCTATGGTCATTCTGCTCCTATTACTTCCATATGGGAAGATGTCAATGGCTTGCAATGAACTGATGTAAGAAACCGAGCTATTAATTATAAAGTCTGACAATTGCATAAATAATTTAAATTTGCGCTTAAAAAAATATGTGTATAAATCAAGTCGCGTGCAAATTTCCATTTAACAATGTTCTTCGCGTGCTTTAAATCTTAAATTTTAAAAATCTCAGGCTTTTGTGTTAAAAAGTTATGGCAGGCCCGAGTCGTATTAAGCATCTCGAAAAATTTGAACGGAATTCGTGTAAAATATGCCTTACATTCCAAACCACGTACATTACGGGCGGCCGCCGAAGCCCTCTTGCAGTAACGCGAGTATGAACACTTACTTGTTTTCCCACATACTTTGCGATATTTATTTTTCGTCATGTTTCGCGCCGCCATTTTCAATCCGCAGACGTCAAATGAAGTGCAAAGTTTTAGGCAGACAATGAATGAATGAATGAATGAATGGTGTTTTACGGCACGTCGACACATAAATAGGTCATATTGTGCGCAAATAAACGACAAAAGATGAAGAAATTAAGTAGTAATTAAAATTTAATGTAAATATATAAAGATAAAACTATTAAAAAGTAGAAGACCAGTTAATTTCGTACGTTTATTTTTTTCTATTTTTTGTTTTCGGTCTTAAGCGTAAGCGATACGTTTAATTACAGAAATATAACATTATATAAATGCTAACTGTATAAAAAAAAGAAGTATTTATCGAAATAAAATACAATTTGATCGCATGGAGGGTCACGTGATCAAAACATTATCACGTGGTCACATCGAACACGTGATGACGTCTAAAATTCGGTTGATTCCCGGGTTTTTCCCGGTTGCAAAAGGATGGCAAATGTAGTTCATGAGTCTGTTGATGTTTCTGATGGTTTAGGGGGCACTCCACAGTTTAATGTACATTTCTCAATCATCAAACCCATGACAAGCCCTTAGCCTGAATCCTTGAGCAAAAATAAATCACATCATCATTGTGTCATACATTTTTTAGAAGACAATAAAATTACCCATGTTTCCATACCAAATAAAAGTATCAAAAAGCATTTTCTGTACAACTTTAGTCTCATTTCTTTAAGATTACACCACCCCTCAAAACATGCTGAAAAGGCAATTTTAGCAATATTTCAAATGTCAATATCTAAACAAGAAAAGAATTTTCCTACGCATATCAGGGTCATGTCATAATGCTCTTGCATATCAGGAAATGCTAAATTGTACATACCTACTCCGGCGTTTTAAAAAGTTATTCCATGCTGATCACCCCGTGAGTCAGAATCAGCCATTTTACTTAGGTTCACATTTTTCTATTGATAGCCTCCAAAAAAAACAAAGAATGCATATTCCAATACACCAAAATAAACTTAGAAGTACTCAAAACTGAAAACAACATCAAACATGTGCTTCATAATTATTATAAATACCATTCATGGACCTAAAAGATGCTTAGTTCATTTCTTTCTGATTTACACCATGGACATTCATGCGAAACTGAGGAGTGCCACCTTAATGATATATATGCCTTTATTTATGTGTGTTTTTTCATAATCACTAATTAAACTGTTGGAAGAAAATAATAGTTTAAATAAGTCCTGAATATTGGTTTCAAGTTGAAGCACTTGATGTCACTGATATATAATCTCAGGATTTCATTGGTCAATGCGCCGTAGACATGAGCCCATGTCTACGTCTCGAGACGTGAACATAGGACGAATTCCCCGTAGGTACAATACACAAAAACAAAATGGCGACGTTAACGTTGCCGATTCGTTTTGGAAACCGCCGATTGTTTCCTACCTATCGCTTTTCTGCGCTTTCCACTGTGTGTAAAAGTCTGAAATAATCGTATGTGTAATTTTTTTTCCGCAATTTTACAGATAATAAAACGTTAACATAGTGACAAAATACGTTTATTTTATTAAAAAATCCGCCAAATTTATCGACGTTAGAGCGATGACGTCACGAAAGTAAACAACGTCTAGTTAGAGTTACGTTACGGGGAAATTGGCGCAGTAAAAATGAAATCGTGTTTTTGGCTGTTTTTTTTCTTAAATAAATGGTTACAACTTTGAAGTATGCCAAATTCGTTATTATGATTCTTGACAGGGAACATGGGCTCACATTCCCTGCCTGGAAATATAATTTCCAGGCAGGGAATGTGAGCCCATGTCCCCTGTCAAGAATCCTAATAACTAATAAGGTAAACGTTAACTATTGTTAAAAGGTGAATGTTTTACAAAATAATGCATGAAGAACAATATTTATTTTTCTCTCATGATTTGACTTCAAAAGTGGGCCACAATTATTGGAAGGCCACGAAGTTGCCCGACATGCTAGGAATGTCTGGAGGCTTCCCAGTAACTTATCCAACAATGTTGGCTTGGAACCGTGGTAATAACATGAACTAGGACATAGAACATATATTCTCTGCTACTTTGACTAATTGTGGTCAGTTTTTAAGACAAGTCATTTGTTTCCAAATCCTTTCCGGCTTTGCTCGTAATGGTTTTGGGCCTGTTGCAGTAATTTCTGACTAGGCTTCCATTTGATAGCATTCTAGGTCAGAGGTTTTGAAACACGTTCCGCTTGCTTCTGTCCTTAATTCTACTCAGAACGCCGATGTGCTTCCCTTTCATTGCATGTGAATTATTACAAGTTTGTTTATTTTTACTTGTCAACCCATTGGAAAAACTTACGCCCCGCGCCCCCTCAACATGAAATCCCTGATCCGCCCCCTGGCACCATTGTAACGTGAGTAGTTTGTGTTCATCTAGAGCGATACCTTCGTGCAATTTTAGATTTTTGGGTACATTTTTGCAGAAAAGGGGACCAGCATAATTACTAATTATGATTGGCAAGTTATGTTATACCACAAATTAATTACATATTTGGAGGTGGGGCAGTGGCTAAACCTTTACTTTTACCTACATTAAATTCATTTTATGGTGGGTGAGACAGTGATTGATTCAATATCCACTATTGAATAACATATTTTGAGGTGGGTGGACATAACAAGTCGCTAATTACCCTTTTATTTATTATTAATATTAAATATAAATTAATTTTAAATAAATTATTATTATTGCAAGGTGGGGCGACATGATAGTCAGTAACCTTTTCATTAAACAAAATATCCTTCAAAACAAAGTCAGACATGAAACATCATTCCAGGGTTCGACACTAACGTAGGTCCACTGGCCCGAGACCACCTTATTTTCGAAGAACCACCACTTTTCTAAAGATTGGTGGCACGTCGGGCCTGCTATTTAAAAATTACGCACATTTAAAATACATACATGATGTATATCCATCTCATTGAACATATAAGAGTGTCCAGAGTTCGCATGATTGACTTTGTGTAAACGGGTTTTTGAGTTATTTAAAAATGTGGAAAATTCTCAAAAAACGTCTGCCACCAAAATAATCAAAAGGCAAAGCTGACCAATAATGTACTCATTGAACAGAACAACACTGTATATGGTTTTTTTAACTGTAATGTTTCAGAAAATATAGACGCGTACACGAGAAGGACCACCTATCAATTAAAAGTTTTCAATGGCAGGAAATCCTGCAGGTTTTCTAATTATAAAATGTAGTGTCAAACCCTACATTACACAATGTTAGAATTTTTGGAACAAAGAAAGCTTGGACCTAGATACAAATGATGGCAAGCTGCACATGGCACTGACTTGATAGTTTAAGGTAACTGCATTCAGTTTTGAATGTGTGTGATATCACTGTTTCAGTTTGAAATTTGAGATCCAGATACTAGAAATCAGTAGTTTTATTTATTACATAACTTCCAGTGTGGGAGTGTATATAAACCCACAAACTATTTTTATCATGTCGCACTGGTGTAATAAATATGCAAATAGTGGCCAAATAAACAACGTATATAGAAGCAGCTACAATAATATATGTTTCTTAAAGGGAATGTAGCGACACAGCCAGACCATCTTTATTACTGAGAGATCTGAAATACTTGATAAGGGTGAAAGAATTATCAAAATCGATGATAAACAAAGAAGATATCATTTGAAGTTTCTGTTGAAACGGATATGGAAGCGGGCCATTTTGAGAGAGCTATGACATCACGATTCTAAATGACCCATATTATGGAATATTTATAAACATGAAAAATTACTGATTTAAAGGGAAAAAATGACAGCAACTGTATGAAAAATATGTAATACTTAATGGTAATAATGCTTTATATGACCAGTAAAAAATATCATTCATTTGCAGTGATTTTCTTCGTTTTAAATGATATTTATCAATATATTCGTTTTAGAACATCCTTTCAATAGTTATATCTTTTTTGTTTATCATCCGATTTTGATAATTTCTTTCACCATTTTCCAAGATTTTAAGAACTCTCAATAATAGAGCTTGTTTGGCTGTGTCGCTACATGTAAATCCCTTCAAGTTTAGTTTTTTTTTTGTTGTTGTTTTAGATTTTATGATAAACAGAATCTCACATTCGTGCTTATCTAATATACTGAATGTATTAAAACTTGTTGGATAACATGTATTATATATACTACATTATGCTTAACCCAGCGACACATCTTATATTTTAACCAACTTCTGTTAATAAATAAATTCAATATTAAACATGCACTCATGTAAGATCCTCCATTTCATATTCTTAAAATATTTAGCTTTGCCCGTCTTGAGGCTTTGCCTTGTTCATATTACCCGTACAATATAAGTGAATTTCATATGAAAAATAAGCCAGTTTAAATTCACGTTAATTTTACACCCGGAAAATTGCCGGTAAACGTAATTATATCTAGCAAGTTCCATCAAAAACCTGCCTGCTTGACTGATTACAAAGTAACGCTCATTTTCCATGTTCAAATTACAAATATATATTATGCAGCATAAAAGTATAGGAATAAGGAGAAGTGGTATTACATTCAAATATTGAAACTTAAAAAATAAGTTAAACGGAAAATATTGAAAACAATAACCTGTCACTTAAAAAATTAATTAAACGAAATATAAAACAAAACAAAAAGTAAACTGTTTGTTCCAGGCGTATGCATTTGAATTAAAAATGTAAATCGCATACCTGTGATTGTCACCAGAAACGGGCTGTAAGCTTCAATAAACGTCCTGGCTTCAATAAAACGTCCCTCCTGTTTTAAATAGTGTCACCACAAACGGTCTGTAAGCTTCCTCTCGTTTAAATGTTGCAGATGTTTATGGATATAAGCATATGTACTTGTATTGTTCTTATTGAGGAAGTTATGCATACCGCGCGAGTTTGAGGAGCTCAGTGCATGTGATCCGTGAGGATGAATTTAATCTGGACGTAATACAGCCTACATGAAAACCAGTTGGAAACCCATCTGTACCAATGCTCATATTAACATTGTGATATACATATCCTCTTTTTAGAAGTTAAAAGGACATACTTTTTCCATTTGTAAGTCGTAGACAGTATTTATTGAGAAAATAAAATATTGTTTTATGGTGTATAAATCCTTTGACTTGTTTAAAAACCTATTTCATGATCTTGTATAGATAACAAAAGACTATATAATATGAAAGCACAGACTAGTACACATGATCGTTACTTTGAATAGTGATCGAGTGAAACACCGTTTGAAGAGCTTAGGGACATCTCGGCCCGATTCAAATATTTGCTTAACCATAAGAAAGAATGTAACCACACCGGTGTCGGCTTCGGTGTCCCACTTAACCTCGAATTTTGCGTGTAAGCTGTATTTAGAGATCTCTTACATCGCTTGTCCTAGCTCTATCAACTTTGGGCTGGAATTTCATAATAGTTTTATCTAAAGGGCTGCTTATGCAAACTTTGGTTCTTATAAATCCCTGGGCTCTCGTGGAAACCAAATTGTGGTAGCCCAAAACTGTGCAGTGTTCCATTTCACGAATAACTACTGAAAAGGGAATCCTTTGGAAGCAAACAACCACAAAAAAAAGAGATACAAGTAGCAGACCTCTGTTTTATTTCAGTCTGTTCATGAGAGGTAATGTCGAGTGCAACACTTTCTCACGCTTCCTAGCACCGGTTGAAGCGGTATTCTACTTTAAAGCCACAAAGACTGGGCTTGATGATCCCAAAGGACCAGTAAGTAATAACACTACTGATTTGTAGTCGTTCAACATTTTACGGCTGCCGCACAGCGCTAAACAAACGCTAGTGTGAATGTCAATAAAATACTGAACAGAGGATCCTTTGGAAGCAACAACCATACACAAGAGATAAAAGTAGCAGACTCGGTTTTATTGAGTCTGTTCATGAGAGGTAATGCGTAGTGCAACACCTCTCAAGTATTGTTTGCAGGTCTATATTTCTAATTTCTATTGTCCAAGCTCGTCCAATTGTGAGCATGTGCTTCGTATATAATTATCTAAAGGGTGAATAAGTAAATTCGTTGTCACCTTTAAAACATGTATTACTACAAAAGTTGTGCAAGGCATCATTAACTACTGCAAAAGATCATACGATTTTCAGAAGAATTATGTAACTAATGCGCAAAATAACAATAACAAGAAAACAATGATACAAAAGTATTCACAAGCCGGTCAGAAACATCATAATCATAATCTTTATTGTTTCACTCAGGTTACAACATATATGAAATACATGAAATAACAACATGAGGCATAGTACACAAAATATGATGTTATATAACGGGGTAGGGGTACGTGGGATGTAGGTAGAAGAAGTAGCAGGTAAGGAGAAGTGAGGCTATGAATTACATAGTTAGATGTAGAATACTAGAGCAGTTGCAATTCAGTATTATTACTTCTTGTGACCGATTATTATGCACCTTGACTGAATCAGTTATAAGTTGTGGTGCACATTTTAATACAAATTCGATACAGAAACCAAATGAGTAGAAGAGTCTATTTAAATTGCAATATACCACACTGCAGAGAGAAAACCCCAAGAAACGTGACAGAGGGTATAAGTTGTTCCCTTTGTCAGTTTCTTTTTTCTTTTTTTTTTAACAAAAAATAAATAAATATTTTTTTTAAATATATATATATAAGTTATTATATATATATATATTTTATTTTATACACGAATTCGTACTAAATGTAGCTCTTGCGAACTATTAAAGCTAATTTAAGGGGAGCGGGTGGTGTGAAATGCAAAAGTAAATAAAATATTATTATATTACTATGAGGAAGAGAATACAAAGTGTTCCCTACTGAAAGGCCCTTTCCAATGCGAAAACGAAAACAGGAAAGGAATGCGTTCGTGGGAATCTTCGGGTTTGTAATAATATGCCGGGCCTTTCACCGTTGAAAGGCATACTGTTTTATTATTTTGGAGACTAGGGTGGCCACAAGAAAAAACGTGCATGGTTGGAATGTTTGTAGTGGCGTGCTGTCATTGACTGTATGTACCGATAGTATTAATGTTGGCTGCATTTGCACGTGCAAACTGTGTATTGGTGTATATTAGGTTCGACGTGTCGTTCATAAATTTGTTTTTGGGTGATATCTAGGACTTGGATTGTGTTAAAGGGGACAACAAGACTATACAGATGGAGTGACGGTGTCAACGCAATGGAAAAATAGTGGATAATATTGGATATATATAAAAATATATATAGTACTCAGTGTAGTAAGTTGAATCTAGTTATTTTATTTTGCTTTAGAAGAAATTTTGCGAAATGCTCAAGTTTCGAATTGTTTCTATTGATTCTGACTCAAAGAGTTGTTTGAATTTCAATGTGTTAGGATGTTTGTAGTAGTATTCGTCTAACAATTGTTTTTCTTTTGATGTGGAAAGAGGGACAAACTAGTATGTAATGGTATTCGTCTGCCAGGTCGTTAAGGGGACAATGAGAACATTTTCTGTCTTGGTAAGGAACTCGATTATTTGACCAGCGTCCAATTTCTATCAGAAAGTTGTGGTTTGCAGTGCGAAGTTTGAGTAGCGGTAAGTACTCATGTTTGGGGAGGCCTTAAGGTAAAACTCTAACTGGGTATTATCTTTTAGTAAACTATAGTTTTTTTCCTTTGGACGATAATTCTAATTGAGATTTTCCAGTCTTGATTAAACAATAACAAGAAAACAATGATACAAAGTATCACAAGCCGGTCAGAACAGTTACATAAGAAAACAGTAAGGGGAATGAAATACGATAAAAAATAAATGAACAGTGTGTACATGTTAGAAAGTTTTTATTTGTAATTGTCAACAATCAAAACACATTTATCATGAAAGATTTGAGCACTAGATAAACTAGTCATCATGAGACAAAAATGAACCTGTTTTGAATTTTGGCATCGGTGTTGTATAATGTTATAATATGAATATGATAGACATCTGAAATTAGTATATGTGTAAACTAAATATCACTAAATAGAATGTTGCTTCATGATTAGAATTTGAGGAAAATATCATTGTTAGAATATAAAGAATTGGTAAATTATCATAGTTATAAGCAAAAGACAACTTAATAATAATAAAATACAATATGATTGAAAGATAAGCGTCTGTGAAGGTAATCTCAGTTTTTTAGCCATGTAAATTTACATTAGAAGAACGGGTTTAATGTTAGATGATTTTTATTATTTAAAATCTGATCGGTAGTTCATTAGAATACGTAGCAGTGGAGCAGACCCTATTCAAAACTCTTTAGAAGATGCTCCAGTTAAAGTTTCATCAACTCTGTTTAATGATTGAAGAGGTAGTGCTTATTTTAAAATCAGACAGCACCAACACGACATACATATATATAACTGTACACACAAACAGTTAGTAATATTCAAACACAATTTCCTTTATAGTATTCTTATAATTAATAATAAGTATTGAAGAAATGTAAGTTATTTAGAAAAACTAACGGGGCGCCGCGAGCTTTTAAAAAATCAAGGATTGCCGTTTGTCCTTTTAATAAAGTTTAACATCAATCAATAATCAGTGACGATACTGGAACCAGCTGTATTCGTATGCTGAGCAGATTTGAAGACTGTATCCCTAAATATGATACGTAATTCAAGTAGTAGAAGACTCATAAAAATTTGACTGCGTCCCGGTATTCTTACTAAAATACAGTTGTTTTTATGAACAGTAAAAATGACGTTGATACACAGTCCCAACACCCATAGCAGCTTTCTGAGTCCGGGATAAATATTAGCCGGAGCCTTGAGGCAATAAACCTTGAACAGACGTAGACTATGAAAGTCTTGCGATGAATATAATATTTCCTTGTAAACTTGTGTCGTTATAAAATTCCCCCTATTGACACCAATTAAAATCAGTTTTCTTCAGTTATTTGTTTACTACCGCGTTTGTTTTAGATTGCTTGGAGATATGCCAAATGTAACCAGTTTGATTGGTTAAACAGGTTACGATCAACTCTGTAAAGTTCTATGATAGCGACGGGACACGGACCACCTGAAAAACAATAATTATGTAAATTGTCACATGGGGCTTTATGGATATAATTTGAAAACAAAACAAGAAATGTATGTGATTTAATAACCTAACGTATGGAAACAATTCAATTGACATATTTGCTGGAAAATTATTGTAAAAGATCTAATAGTTTCAAGCATACCACGGGTATGAAATGCAAACACCCGCAAAACCAAAGGTCACAATTTTTAAATGGCGTTTAATGTCTGATGTGGCCTCCATAAACAGTGATTTCAGCTCAGCACCGGACTCTCATTGACACACTGTAGCGTTGGGGTATCGTTATGGAGTGGCATTCCATGTCTGAGTGACACTTTGACCAGTTTCTCGGAGATTTTGTCGAGTTCTCGCACGAGATGTTTTAACAAGTCCCATACGTTTTGAATTGGATTTAGATACGGACCATGGACGTACTTGGACTAGTTGACTTCTAGCATTTGTCGGGTGGTTCAAGCAACATGACATGTGGGACTATCTTCAGCCAAGGACATTCCTCTATTTCTGCGATATGTGCTACAAGGACTGACTGCAAAATGTAATCTTGGTATCGCCTAGCATTACGGTTACCTTTGATGAGGACAATAGGCGCCCTCTTGAAGTTGTGACTTTTGGTTTTGAGGGTCTTGATTTGCTTGTTTGTTTGTATGGTGTCTTACGTCATTTTCAACACATGTAAGGTTATATATGACGGTCGATTTTATTTGTGGTGGAGGCAGACCACCCACTTTTCCTGGATAGAATTTATACCTTTGTTATGTTTGAACTATTAGTTTTTTTGCAATAGCAAATATGCGAATTGAATTGTTTCATACGTTAGATTAATAAATTACATTCATGTCTTGTTTGTTTTCACATTATATCATTTAAAACCCAGGTGACCATTATAAAATTGTGTTCAGTGTATATATTATTTTTGTTCTGCAAGTTTAAATCCTGGTTCGGCTGCAGGGTAAAATTTAAAGTAGCTATCCCACCAGCAACAGACGCATTTTACAACATATGTACTCCGTTTCTAAACCTACTGACGACGAGGTATCGCATTCGTGAAAATATCAAGTTTTCTCACTTTGAGATGAAATAAAATATGTTATTCACGACAAAACAACAAATTTTCTGTTTATTTTATGATTTTACAATTTTTTGTTTAGGGAAAAACAAAAGTAGTCCCGGCAGCTACTGTGAAATAAATCTCTATATTCCACACAGTGGTGGAATAAACACTTTTATTTCACTGATAAAATTACAGTATTAAATTGCATATCATTAAAATAAATATATATATATGTAACTTACATATTTTGAGAATACAAAACTCTATAGACACAATATAAACGGCATTAAGAGTCACTTATTCATAATTCATTTACGCATATTTAATCACTGGTATTTTAAGAACCCATGCAAAATACTATATACCTTTATTCTACACATATACATTATTATATGACCTGAATACATTGATAGAGTGTTGATAAACGGTTTTGCAGTGTAATTTTTTGCCGTTATTTGGCGGTTAGTTTCTTCAGAAACGTAATAAACCACTTCTTAAATCTCTGGTTTCTTTAAATCCCAATGACTACGCCGGACAAAGTGATTTATAATAAAGATGTAAACGGTGTGTCTGTTACTTCAATGCTTTTAAACAAAAACAGTAGGTCATAATGAACTTTAACGTAACCTTCTTTTAATTTGAAGAAAGAAATTTGCCATATTTACCTACCTATCAGGGAATGCTTTTTTGTTTAAAAGTAGATGACGTTTGGTTTAAACAGAAATTGGCATAGCAGTAGCCATTTTTCCTAAAACATCGTAGAAAAATCTTAGTCAAGTTCTACTTAAAAACATGTGAAATTGACAGAAATTGGACGAAAACGTAAAAACAAATCCGACGTTTCCCAGAAAAGTTTGTTTTTACAATTTGTACTGGATTTGAGAAGAAGAAAAAAGATTCTTTAAGGGAAAAAAAGCTAAGATTCTATATGAATATGGTCCCAGAGAGTGGGACGCCAGCCCAAAGGCAAATTCATGATTTCCTTGTAATTTTGTATACGCAACCTTACAATAATGTATATTCTTTGACAAGATTTACCTTTGAAGCGCCAAAAATGATTTAACACATCATCTATCGGTACTAAATGTATTTCATATATAGCATATTGATTGGTCTACACAGAAGACAATGTCCATAGTATGGCATTTGACTCCAATGTAACCTTTAAACTTATGGACCTAAATTTAGTTTGTTTGTTTGTTTATTTTTTTCTTTGTATGGTGTTTTTACTCCATTTTTAACCCATGTAAGGTTATATATGACGGTCGATTTTTTATGGTGGAGGCAGACCATCCACTTTTTGGGTAGAACCAATACTATACTATACTATACGCCACATGGTAGAATCGACACTTCCTCACTTACAAGTCGAGCTCCCAGTGGGATTCGAACCCGCAACTGTGAGAGGCGAAGGTTTACAACGCAACGTCGTTAACCAATCGGCCACGGAGACGCTTCCTGAATTTAGTAGCTGGACACAATCTAGTAAGATTAAACTAACCCGCCATATTACGTCAACATTACACCACAAAACTGTGGGGGGTTTTGTTGTTGTTTTTTTATTCTATCCAGGTGTTCAGGTCATATAATAATGTATATGTGCCGATAAAAATTATAGGTTTATATTCATGTTTTCTCAAAATACCCATGACTGAATATGCGTAAAATGAATTATAAATTGGTAACTCTTAATTCGATGCTTCAGTTTTGGGGTTTGGTCTGGTTTGTTAAAGCCCTTTTTATTGTGGCTATAGAGTTTGGATTCTCAAAATATGTAAGCTATATATACTCAGCAAAAATAAAAAGTACCCACTTTGTTTTCCTTTAAAATCTGAGACTGTATTTTTGCTGAGTATGTATACCTCGTCACCAGTAGGTTTAGAAACGATGTACATACGTTGTAAAATTTGCCTGTTGGTGGCGGGATAGGGACTTTATACTTAATGGACCTAAATTTAGTAGCTGCGCACAATCTAGTAAACAAGAGATGTTTGTAAAACTGCGCACAATCCCCCCTCCCTTCAACAACCATGACACAAACATTACCGACATTGAGTTATGGAAGCTAAGCAATTTTTAGTGACTTTTCACATATACATAGTGTATCATTGGCAGTTATCCTTATATATATGTAGGTATTTTATCTTTAGCTTTCACGTGGGTTGCTTAATTTGCACATTCTTCATCAAAATAAGTATCCCATACGTCAAAATTATTTCATAGTTTAGTGAAAATAAATCATAAATGTATTTTTTTTTAATTAGAATCAAATTTAATCTTAATATTCATTCAATACAGGGAGGTAATTTAAAAGACAATTTTAAATTAATATTGTTATTTAGGTTTAAATATAGAAACATCACAACATACTTGTATATTAAAAAAAGAGGCCCAAGAGGGCCTGTATCGCTCTACTGGCTCCCCCCCCCCCCCCCCCCCCCCCCCCCCCCAAATTTGACCCCAGGTTCACCATTTGAACAAACTTGGTAGAGGATCCAAAAGCTGATATTAAATACAATTAAACCTTTATCTCTTGTAGTTTCAGAGAAGATTTTTGAAATTCTTCCCTATAACTCAATGTAAAACTGATCCAACAAAATAAAAAAGATAATAAAACAAATATTTAAAAAAAATATTTAAAAAAAAATAAAATAATAATAATACAGTAATAATAATAATTAACAACAAAAAAAACAAGTAAAATCAAAAAAAAATAATTTAAAAAACTGAACCCATAAACCAAGGTTTCCTATGGAAAAAAAACGGTTTAAAAAAATAACAAGCAAGTTTTAGTGATTTTTTACAAGTTGTGTTACCATGGCAACCACATTTTTGATGCGAATCTACCCAAAAGAGGAGTTGCACAACTACACCATGAGACAAACATTCTTGCCAAGTTTGGCATTTGTAGTGCCAGCTGTTCTTGAGTTATTACGAAGACAAGCGTTTTTTAGTGATATTTTACAAGTTTTGTTACCATGGAAATCCCATTTCTTAGGTAAATCAACCCAAAAGGGGAGGTGCACAACTAGACCATGAGACAAACATTCCTGTCAAGTTTTAGATTTGTAGTGCCAGCTCTTCTTGAGTTATCGCGAAGACAAGCGATTTTTTGTGATTTTTTACAAGTTGTGTTACCATGGCAACCACATTTCTTATGTGAATCTACCCAAAAGGGGAGTGCACAACTACACTATGAAACAAACATTCCTGCCGAGTTACGAGTTTGTAGTTCAAGTTGTTGGGTTATCGCGAATCTACCCAAAATGGGAGGTGCAGCACTAGACCATGACAAAAATATTCCTGCCAAGTTTCGAGTTTGTGGTGCCAGCCGTTCTTGAGTTATCGCAAAGACAAGAAGATTTCAAGATGGACCGACCGACATTTTTTTTTATATGTTTTGTTACCATGGCAACCACATTTCTTATGCGAATCTACCCAAAAGGAGAGGTGCACAACTAGACCATGACACAAACACTCCTGTCAAGTTTCGAATTTTTAGTGCTAGCCATTCTTGAGTTATCGCGAAGACTTCGGGATGGACCGACCGACAGACAGGCAGACCGACATTTGCAAAGCAATATGCCCAATTTCGGGAAGTAGGACACAATAAAGTGGGGCATAATATTAACACATATAAACGAATAATTTGTTCATACAGTACTACTGCATGAAATTACAATGAAAATCAACGACCAAAGTGCATTAATGCGGTGAGCTCTTTGAGGATAAATGCTAAAGCTATTAATGTGTTCTTGTCAATACTAAGGAAAACTTAGGTTCAAGTGGCATTGATCCTATGCTCGAATTGTAAGTGGATTTGTATTGTTTGGGACTTATGCGGAAGACATTCAACTATTTAATTATATGCAACTCTAAGCTATATACATCTAGTAGATTAGTAAAAGAAGACGAAGAATAGCCGATATGTTTAGTTTGTTTGTTTTTTGTTTGTTTTTGTATGATATTTTACGTCATTTTCAACACATGCTAGGTTAAATATATTAATAAGGTCGATTTTTTTTGTGGAGAAGGCAGACCATCCGCTTTTCCTGGGTAGAACCAGTACTGTAAACCTCCCGCCATTCGTAAGAATCGACACTTCCTCACTTACAAGTCGAGCTCCCATTGCGATTCGAACCCGCAGTGGTGAGAGGAGAAGGTTTACCACGCAACGTCGTTAATCATTCGGCCACGGAGACGCTTAGGTAGTCGATAGTGAAAGCACGCCCGGGAATCGCACCGCCAGCATTGCTTTGGGAATACCGAGAGTTTAAGGCGGAGGATATTATTCGTTTAGAATTAAAAAATAAAGTAATTAAAATTTAGTACGTGACATTATAATATTAAGAAATATAATAATGTAAACGAACAATTAATGCGTCTATCAATGTTACCGACGGGGGAAGTGAAGGGGGCATACCCCACCACTGGGAACTAGACAGGAATCAATTCTCCGGAGTAGTGGAAGACAACTCCCTTACCAACATGGGGATAGTTGATATTGATATATATCCTCCATTATAGAGAATTAGACATACATGTTGTCACAAGGGATGGGAATTAGACAACCAATGTGTACATTTGTCTAATTACCCAGGGTATACCTGCCGCACTCCACCCCCTCCCCCATCACCCCATCCCACCCCATTGATAGGTGAATAGTGTGTAAGGTTACGTGGCACAGGTGTAAAAGTGGAGTTTTGGAGTGGAGTCTTCGAGTGGAGTAATCGAGTGGAGTGTTAGAATGGAGTGTTGGGGTGGAGTCTTAGAGTGGAGTGTTTTATTGAAGTGTTGGAGTAAATTGTTGGAACGGAGTGTTGGAGTGGAGTCTTAGAGTGAAGTATTGGAGTGAATTGTTGGAGTGGAGTGGATTGGAGTGTTGGAATGAAGTGTTGCAGTGAAGTGTTGGAGTGGAGTGTTGGAGTGGAGTTTTGGGGTGGAGTCTTGGAGTGGAGTCTTAGAGTGGAATCTTTGAGTGGAGTGTTGGAGTTAAGTCTTGGAGTGAAGCGTTGGAGTGGAGTCTTGGAGTGGAATAGGGAAGTGGAGTGTTTAAGTAGAGTGTTGGAGTAGAGTGATAGAGTGGAGTGTTGAAGTGGAATCTTGGAATGGAGTGTTGCAGTGGAATCTCGGAGTGGAGTGTTGGTGTGTTGGAGTGGAGTCTTAGAGTGGAATGTTTTATTAAAGTGTTGGAGCAAAGTGTTGGAGTGAAGTGTTGGAGTGAAGTGTTTGAGTGGAGTCTTGGAGTGAAGTGAAGTGCTTGAGTGGAGTGTTGAAGTGAAGTGTTGAAGTGAAGTGTTTGAGTGGAGTGTTGTATTGAAGTGTTGGAATGGAGTGGAGTGTTTCAGTGGAGTCTTGGAGTGGAGACTTAGAGTGGAGTGTGGGAGTGGATTGTTGGAGATGAGTGATTGTTGGAATGGAGTCTTGGAGTGGAGTGTTGGAGTGAAGCCTTGGAGTGGAGTCTTCGGGAGGAGTTTTGAAGTGGAGTGTTGGAGTGGAGTGTTGGTGTGGTGTGTTGGAGTGAAGTCTTGTAGTGAGGTGTTGGAGAGGAGTGTTGGAGTGGTGTGTTGGAGTGGAGTGTTGGAGTGGAGTGTTGGAGTGGAGTTTTGGAGTCGGTCTAGTCTGTTTTTGGAGTGGAGTTTCATCGTCATTTGATACTACTTTAACTACTACTATAATTACTAACTACTTCTACTACTACTACTACTACTACTACTACTGCTGCTGCTGCTGCTGCTGATGAAGCTGTGCTACTGATAAATCTGCTGCTGCTTCTGCTAAAGCTGATGCTACTACAACATACGTATGTATAATACTTCTTCAACTTTTGCTACTGTTATTCATACGTTCCCTATTTTTGATTCACCAGGTACTGATAATATAATTTAACTTTGTGTGTATTTTGATTTATGATCAACTGCCTATGCGTTGTTAAAGTATTGATTTGAATCAAAGGCCTGTGGGCTAGGTTATACATGCTATATATAGGCGACCGGTTTTGCTAGTTTTGCACGAGTTTTGCTTGTAATTTATTTATTATTTCATTCGAGCTTAGCCTTTCACAGAGAGTGGTCGTTTGTGCCTTTACATGAGTTCAGCGTTTGATGAACAGTGAACGCGTCTTGTCATTCATTGTTGAAACTTATCAGCACATAAGGTGTCAGACGGTGAAAATCAGCCCATTGAACACAATGCAATATAGGCTATATTTGGAGATCAGTCACAAGTTCCACAACATACGTTCGCTTAAATACACTTTTATTTTGTGTATTTAACACATTTGGCTAGCAAACGGTCCCATATCTGGAATAAAACACCGATTCAGTTTTTCAACATTTCGCGTCATTCATTCACACTATACGTATTTTGAAATAAACATCTGTCAAAACCACATCTCTACCTCACCTCTGTGCTCCAAAGAAATAATCTTGACAAACACAGTAAAATACTTACTATTCATGACAACAGACATACTACTTTAACCTCAGTTTAGATTTAACAATGAAATAGCAACTAATCTTGGGGAAAACACATGCAAACTAGAAACGTTGGATTCTTTCAAGGAACTATTTCAGCACCCTACGACCCGGAAGTACTTCCTGACTGGTCTGACACCATAAGTAGTGTTCCCATGGTACAGTATATGAGCGCTTCGTCTTGTAGCGTGGTAGTGAAAGAAGTGCTTCAGTGGTGTCACGACGGTAATACACGTGGGACAGAATAACTAGATAAGTATCGTTATTGTATCACTATTCATACTTGAGTTTTAAGTAAAGAAGTACACGCACATGTATTACGCGAATGCTTATGAAAATGAGTTATTTATATTGTCAATGCTAACTTACGATTCAATGTTTAGTTATCAGGCTATATATGATAACGTGCATTGTGCTATTCACGGTGTGTACCTTATTAGCTCGACTATTCGAAAAATAAGAGAGCTTATGTAATCACCCTGGCGTCGGCGTCGGCGTCCCACATCAAGGTTTGCGTTTAAGCTGTCTTTACAAGTCTATATCTCTTCGGGGATACCCCCACTGCCTCCCGCCCCCCCCCCCCCCCCCCCCCCCCCCACTTTAAATGCATTTTTTGTTTTACTTTTTACATATTTCTGTGTTATTTTTTTTGGTCACTTCTTACACATATAGCTATAAGCTCGATTTTTTTCGATATGACCAACCATCCCATCATCACTATATTTTTATTTATTTTTACATATGTCTGTGTTGTTTTGTTTCATCAAATCTACACCTATATCAATGATGCGCCCCCATCCTGACCTTCATTGGTTTATGGGCTACCCTCACATGGAGGACAACGTGGGGGGCGGGAATTGTTTTCATTTTATCTTCCATTATTTGGATATTAAAATTTTAATTTGAACGCAATCACTTACATATAACACAATTTAGATTAAATTCAGATACACAGATCAAATATTTAAAAAAAATGAAATGAGGCCACAATAAAAATTGCCAGATATCCCCTCCCTCCCCGAATTGCCTTTCGACCACAAATTTCTCTTAAAATGACAGAAAGTTTGGATTAAAACTGATAAAAATATTAAAATTTCACACACTGCCCCAAATTTTAATATAATTTGTATGAGATTCTAACAATAATTGTATATCGGCCCAAGTTACTATACCCGCCCTGCCCCCCAACTCCACCCCCACATTGTTTTAGCCTTGTTTTCTGATGGTATATACTGGCTATATAATTTACTATTCTCTGAAAGATCGAATAGTCTCTCCGATAGCTCTTTTTTTATAAATTGTGTCTCTTGCCGATCCTAAATGCAGTTTCGAGGTGAATGTGATATTACACAGATATATATATTTATTTTATATATTTTATATTTTGTTGGTCGCCGGTCCACAAGACAATATTGAGTTGAGTGGGGCATTATACCTGTACTTTGTATAAATGCTGGTGCGCCTGGCGTCGGTTCTCAAGACAGTAAATATGTTCTTTATTTTATATTGTTGTTGCGCCTGGCGCCGACCCTCAAGATAGTTTTGAGTTGAACGTGATATTGCACCGTTTTGTACTTATGCATGTGCTTGGGTACTGCTCTATTAACATTTTTCTTTAAATGTTGCTACTCCTGGCGACGATCCTGTAGAAGTCTGGAGTTGAAATGTGTAGTTAGTATTGTGTTTTACGCATCCGCCCAGCTAATATTCTCATTGGTGTTGTGTCTGGTGCCGTACTTCACGACCTTCTTCAGTTGAATGCGACAGTGCATATATATATAGTCAGTAAATGTTCTTTGGTACTGCTCAGTTCATGTTTTATAAGTGTTGTTGTACCTATTGTCGTTTCTCAAGACGATCTCTTGGGTTGAATGCGTTAGTGCATATATATGTATGTATTAATGTTCTTTTATATTGCTCAGTTAATTTTTAATGCGATTGTGAATTCTAGATATGTATTTAGTATTGTTCTTTGGTACTTCTAAGTTCAGGTTTTATAAATGTTATTGCACATAAAGCCGGTTCTCAAGACAGTATTGGGTTGAATACGTTAGTGTATATATATGTATTTAGTTATTTTTTTATACTGCTCAGTTCAGGTTATATAACTGTTGTTGCACCCAGTGCTGGCCCTCAAGAAAATCTTCTGTTGAATGCGATAGTGCATATATGTATTTAGTATTGTACTTTGGTACTGCTCAGTTCAGGTTTTATAAATGTTTTTGCACTTATATTAGAAAAAAATATCAACCCCCATCAAATAATGACCTACTGGTCATTTTGCTATGTTGTAAAATGACCCCATTCTGTAAAATGTTGACTCCATACATAAAATGCTGACGCCTGAAAGGGGTCAGTTTATTACAGTAAAATAATAGTAGAATGAGCCCTAGATATACCGAGTATTGCATTTTGTTTCAATTTTTATATGTGAAGATAAGCCAGTTATGCATACTTTGTTTAAATAAAAAATAAAACAGCCAATGGTGCTATTTATGTACGCAGCTTTTGTTAGTATGAGTACCAAGTTGAGTACCGATTTCGGTTTTTAATTTAACTCGACTTAGGCAGACCACGCACCTTTCCTGGGTAGAACCAGTACTGAATATCTCCCGCCATCCACAAGAATCGACACGTCCTCACTCAACGCAACGTCGTTAACCATTCGGCCACGGAGACGCTAAAGAAAAAAGAAAGTGTTGTAAGCAAACACAGTTTGTGATACTTTTCTGCCATATTTGACCATTTTTAACCGGGGTCAGTGTGACACATGTTGCAGATGGGTGCATTCATGATTTTGCACGATCATAAAATAACTCTGTATAGGGGATACCTTTTTGTGCCCAGGATGCAAAGGAGCCCAATACAAGATACGATTTCCTTTATTTAAAGGCATGTCACACTCCTTAAAGGAAATCGTATCTTTATGTACATGTGAATATATTAAAACTGTTTTGTTGAAGTTAGTTTATAATTTCTAGCTTTTTATAGAGTTATATTTAGTCAAAACCATACTTATATGCAATTTAGGAACACAGTCGAAAAGATATGACCATGCATAATGTTTCAAATGTGAACAAACTAAGATCGAATACGCTCATTTTTTATTTTATGAACGTTTTGTAATTTTTAGTTCTTGTGAAACTGTTTCGAATTATACATCTTTGATTACTAACGCGACTGAATTATCGCAGGGAGTAAGTATATCGCGACGACAACTCCATTCCGCTTTACAAATCACCAGCAGTCATTGGAGCGTAGGTCAAGGGAGACAACTAGTATAGTTCACTGTAGTATATACGCTCATAGTTAATTCCTTTATTCCCACGGCGTGTTGGCTATGCTTTTACATCAATGTTTAGACTGGCTGTCGTCTCAATGGTTATAGATTATTTCTTTGAAATCAGAATCAAAATGTTGCAAACACGTACGTAGACATTTTCTACATATGTACCCAAAGTAAGAATTGAAAAAAAAACACGCACGTGGACATTTTCTACATATGTACTGTACCCAAACCAGAATTGAAAAAAAAATGTAGTAAATGTCTACTTACGTGTCTGCAACTTAAAGGAACTAACCCGCCAAATAACGGTAGAATGATTACACTACAAAACCGTTGATCAAAACTCTATCCAGGTGTTCAGGTCATGTAATATTGTATATGTCACTTATGTCAGTTACAGATGTACCTCGTCGTTAGTAGGTTTAGAAACTGTGTACTTAGTTTGTAAAATGTGGCTTTTGTTGACAAGATAGCTGCTTTAAAGTCGCATCCTAGCATCAACAGGCAACTTTTACAACCGATGTTCACCGCTTCTAAACCTACTGACGACGAGGTATATATAAAACTTACATATTTTGATAATCCAGTCTCTACATACACAATATAAACGAATTTAACCAGACAGACCAACCCCAAAAACTGGAGCGTCAAATTAAGTTACCAAACGCATTTCATTTTACACATATGCATTGACGGGTACAGCAATGGGCCTAGTTGCTAACATTTGGAAAATGGATGACAACAATGGGTCTAGTGATTAACATACAGAGGATGGATGACAGTAATGGGCCTAGATGCTTACATACGGAGAATGGTTGATAGCAGTGGGCCTAGTTGTTTACATATAAGGATGGATGATGGCAATGGGCCTAGCTGCTTACAAAAAGAGGATGTATGACAACAAGAGGTCAATGACATTGAAGCTCTACTGATAGGGTTTTGATAGCTAGACAGCATTCCTGTGATGTTTCATGAAAATCCGTCAAGTAGTTTCAGAGGAGTAGTCGCTACAAGTTTTCATTATATAACTAAGTGGCCATGTTTAACGTCAAATCAAAATAATTTTTGACAAGGATCAACATCGTGATCATTTTAGAAAAAGTATATTTTGCTATGATCAATTAGACATCAAGAGCAACATCCCTGTGAAGTTTCATGAAAATTTGTCAAGTAGTTTCAGAGGAGTAGTCGCTACAAGTTTTCATTATATAACTCTATGTAAACAAAGATGGCCGCTGGCGGCCATGTTTAACGTCGCATCAAAATAATTTTCGACATGGATCAACAACATTCCATACTGATCATGTTAGAAAAAGTCCAATATCAATATCACTTATAGTTTTCAAGAAGTACTCGCTACAAACTTGTTTTTTTGAAAATCTATTTTTAGATTTGGCGCAATCTTGAATTTCCGACCAACCTGAAATGTTGCTAGGATCATTTAGACACCAAGAGCAACATTCCTGTGAAGTTTCATGGAAATCCGTCGAGCAGTTTTAGAGGAGTAGTCGCTATAAGTTTTTACTAAATAACTCTATGTAAACAAAGATGGCCGCTGGCAGCCATGTTTAACGTCGAATCAAAACGATTTTCAGAGGAGTAGTCGCTACAAAATAAAGTGTACGGACGGACAGACCCTTGGTATTGTCCGTAGTATATACAAACCGGACCCTGAATATTGTCCCTTAATACAAACCCATATATATATACATAATGTATTAACCTGACCCTAGATATTGTCCTTTAATACACGCCCATATATATACCTTATGTA